>VMDO01004657.1:79674-117012 GCA_007922755.1 Pedetes capensis | reverse complement strand
AGTTTCAGAGGTTTCAGTCTGGTTGCTGTCTTTGTGTTGCTTGACCTGTGGTAAAGCAGAGCATCTTGGAGAGGGTGTGGTGAAGCAGAGCTGCTTATCTCAGGGCAGCCAGGAAGCAAAGAGCAAGAAGGGGTCCTGGGAGATAGGCTTTCAAAGACATGCTCTCCAGCCTACAGTGACCTATCTCCTCCTGCCAGATCCCATCTCCTAACAGTCTGTTCAGCTGTGAATTCTTCAGTGGATTGATGAAATTGTCCTCTTCATGATCTTATCACCTGCCATTAGCACCACCAACTGGGGACCAAGCCTTTAGCACATGAGCCTTTTTGAGGAAAACTTCATATTCAAACCATACTACCATGTAATCTAGCAATCTCACTTCTGGGTGTTTATCAAAAGAATTAAGGTCAGCCAGCGCGGTGGCGCACACCTGAAATCCCAGCGGCTCGAGAGGCGGAGGCAGGGGGATAGCAAGTTTGAGACCAGAGGCAGTCTGCGTAACTTAGCGAGACCCTGTCTCAAAAAGTAAAAAAAAAATGGGCTGAGGGTGCAGCTCAGTGGTCCAGCACTTGCAGAGCATGCAAGCTCGAGGCCCTGGGTTCAACCCCCAGTACTGCAAAAAAAAAAAAAAAAAAAAAAAGAATTAAGGTCAAGATCTCAAAAGAGATAGCAGTCCTGTGTTCTTTGCACTATTAATAGTAGCTAAGATGTGGAAATAGCCTAAATGTTCATCAGCAGAAGAATGGATAAAGAAAGTGTGTATTCCCACATGCAAAATGGATTACTATTTAGCCTTTTAAAATCCCCTGCCATGTGCAAAACAACATGGATAAAACTTGAAGATGATGTTAGGTGCCATGGAATCAGATTTGACTCATAGCAACTCTATGTATAACAGAATGAAACACTACCTGACACTGTATCATACACACAATCTTTTTCATGTTTCAGCCCATAGTTGCAGTCACTGTGTTTCTTCTCATTTTGAGTTATGCCACCTCAGCAAAAGGAGGTCCTAGGGGCTGTACTGCATTTCCATCATTAAGGTTAACTACTTTGAGGAGGTAACTCTTCTTCAGCCTTCTCTTGAATGTTTTCCAGCCTGGGGGCCACATTTTCTGGCATTATATTTTGACTGTGATTCTCTGCTACTCATAGCATTTTCAATGGCTACTTGTTTTCCGAGTGGGCTGCTGGCTCCTTTTCCTTAATCTAAGTCTGGAAGCTCAACTGAAACCTGTCCACCGTGGGTAGTCCTGTTGGTATTTGAGCTAGTGGTGGCATATCTTTCAGCATCACAGCAACACACAAGCCCCCTCAGCATGACAAGCAGACAGACACTGGGGATTGAAGACATTATGCTAAGTGAAATAAGCCAGTCACAGAAAGACAAATTCCCACTTAATATGAGTTATCTAAAATAGTCAAATTATAGAGTCAAGGAGTGGAATGGGGGTTAGCAAGGACTGGAGAGAGGAGGAAATGGGCAGTTACTGATCATCAAACATAAAGCAAGGAAAAGCAAATATGAGTGAGTGCTAGAGATCTGTACAGCAATGTACCTGTATTCAGTAATAGATTGTACACTTAAAATTTGATAAGAAGGTGGTGGCGCACTCTAGTAATCAGCTTGCCGAAGAGGATGAGGAAAGAGGATCACGAGTTTGAGGCCAACCTGAGCTACCCTATGAGCTGGGGTTTAACTTAGTTGGTAGAGTGCCGTTCCACACTCTAGGACCCAGGTTCTATCCCCAGCACCACAAAAACGAAGGATATGGCAATCCACTCCCAAAGCAATCCCAAAACAGCCATTGAAAACCCTCTGAGGGTTGCTATGAGTTGGACCCAGCTTGATGGCACCTAACAGCAAAAGGGTATACTTCATAACTTTTTTACTTCAGTAAAAGTTTCATTGAAGATGTAGCATCAAAAATTGGGCTTTCAAAGATGGTAAGCTTTGTCTAATCAAATAAACTGATTAAGAATTCATGAGGATAACTGTTAATAACTCCCATGTGTGTCAGCTTGTCGTGCTGTGGCAACTTGCATATTGCTGTGATGCTGAAAGATTGCCACCACTATCTCAGATACCAGCAGGACCACCCACAGTGGACAGGTTTCAGCTGAGCTTCCAGACTTAGATTAAGGAGAAGGAGCCAGCAGCCCACCCGGAAAACAAGTAGCCATTGAAAACCCTATGAGTAGCAGAGAATCACTGTCAAATATAATGCCAGAAAATGAGCCCTCCAGCCTGGAAGGCATTCAAGAGACTACTGGGGAAAGAGTTGCCTCCTCAAAGTAGAGTTGGCCTTAATGATTAGAATGGAGCAGAGCCCCTGGGACCTCCTTTTGCTGATGTGGCATGACTCAAAATGAGAAGAAATAACGGCTACAACAATGAGCTCAAACATGAAAAGAGATGTGTATGACACAGTGTTGAGTAGTGTTTTGTTCTGTTGTACATGGGGTCGCTCTGAGTTGGCCCCAAGTCTAGGGCACCTGACAAAACTGTTAATAAAGGCATGGGGTTTACTTAAGAAATAGTATATAATTTGTGTTTGTATTTTAAAATTTAGAAAAGTAAATAGAAAAATGAGAACAGTAGAGGGGTATTGAAATTTATTTGCTACACTATGGAAACCCATTAAAAATTGTAGAGCTAAAGTGACATAACTAATCTCCCTGGCAAGAAATGTAGTACATCTGACATGTAGTATGGTAATTCATGTTTGTGTGATAGATCTTACTGTTCTTTAAGGGCTTTCAGAAATCTTTGGGAAATAGCATAAGGTAGATTGCCAGGTAGTCCTGGGATGTGGCTATATTGTCAATTGTGCTGTTAGTAGAAATTCTTCCAAGAAATTTTAACAATGACAAGTAGTAATCAGATTCCAAGCACCTTTGTGTATACTATATATTTTTTTAAGGTTTGAATTATATGTATAAATGCTAACGCACATCTTTGTTACAGGTGTTAGTAAAATGGCTTTTCGTCATTTAATTGAGTTCACATATACAGCAAAACTAATGATACAAGGAGAAGAAGAAGCCAATGATGTATGGAAAGCAGCAGAGTTTCTACAAATGCTAGAAGCTATCAAAGCCCTTGAAGTCAGGTAATTATTTCTTTACCAAGTTCAAGATAGTTGTGTTTAGCCATGTTCATCCTGTTAGTCAAGAATTTATGTTATGTGTCATGTCATTAGAATGGACATTTTGAAATTAAGAATATTTAAACATATATAAAAATTCTGTGGATACTGTTTGTTCTTTCACTTGTATTTGATTTCTTATGTAAAAACTGGGCTAAGAGTAAAATGGTGTCTTTGTATCTAATAACATGGAACAGTCTTAGCGTCTCCTTAAGGAGTTTTCAGGGGCTGGGATTTGGCTCAGTTGGTAGAGCGCTGCGCTGCAGTCTCTGAGGTCCCGAGTTCAATTCCCAGCACCACAAAAATGGGAGAAGCGCCTGGCAATCCACTCCCAAAGCAATCCCGAAACAGTCAGTCATTGAAAACCCAATGAGGGTCACTATGAGTCGGATACTGACTCATAGCAACAACAGCAGCAAGGAGTTTTCTGGGCTCTTGTAAGCTGTTTTGTTGGATTCAAGTTGTAAATTATTTATACCAAACAATGTTCCACCAAGCGTTTGGCTTACAAAGACTGACACATTACTATTTAAAAATAAGTAAGGAAATTGGTGAAGATAAATAGGCCAGGTGATGATAAGGAGATGACTAGTCAAATTAGAAATCTTATAATCCAAATGCATGCCATTTATGTCTGTGTATTTGCTAGATGGGCTAAACCTAGCTCTGAGTTCTGAAACACCTAGTACAAAGAAAATGATTGGTTACTTTATTCATTGTTGGAGGATGAGAACAAATCAAAATCAATTGTTAAGGAACCATTCCTGGTATTAAAACAAAGTTTTATCCAGACATGGTACGACATACTTGTAATCCCAGCACTCGGGAGGCAGAGGAAGGAAAATCACCAAAAGTTCAAGGCCAACCTGGTCTACGTAGAAAATCCCAAGCAAGCTGGGGCTATATATATAGTAAGACCCTATCTCAAAAAAATAAAAGAAAATATTTTCTTAAAAGTGTGAAGAAATTAAAGTATATAATGAATAAAAACCTCAACATCTTCAAACAATGAATAGGCATTATGAGATAATTTAGCTACTAAGAATAAAATCTCCTGAGTCATTCTTTGGATTCAAACCCTATCTCTGTCATTCTATGTGTGTGTGTGTGTGTCTGTCTGTCTGTCTGCAGCCATAGCCCCCTGGCATCCCGTCTTGTCAGATTTTGGAAGCTAAGCAGGGTCAAGCCTGGTTAGTACTTGGATAGGAGACCGCCTAGGAACACCGGGTGCCGTAGGCTTGGGAGAAAAACCTGGCAAGCCACTCCCCAAAAAACAATCAGCCATTGAAAACCCTGTGAATAGCAGAGAGGCACCAACAATAGTGCTGGGCATGGCACCAATGCCAGGGAGTGTTTGTACATAGGGTCACTATGAGTCGGACTCAACTTGACAGCACCTAACAACAGTCACTATGTGATCTTAATGAAATTACTCAACCTCCTGTTAGCTCAGTGGCCTTATTCCTTACATGGGGGTTATAACGATACTTTCTACATGGAGTTGTATGTGTTAAATGAATTAATGCACATAAAGTCTGACGTTGTTGGGTGCTATCAAGTCGTGTCTGACTCATAGCAACCCTCATAGGGTTTTCAATGGCTGATTGTTTCGGGATTGCCTTAGGAGTGCATTGCCATGTCCTTCTTCCCTGTTTGTGGTGCTGGGAATCAAACCTGGGACCTCGGAGACTGCAGAGTGGTGCTCTACCAGCTGAGCTGAATCCCAGCCCAAAGTCTGGCATATGGTACTCTAAATGCATAAATTATTACTGTTGTCTCCTGGTACTGTTTTATCATGATTCTCAATATAGATCATTGGCATAGACAGCAAAGCACAGTACAGAAAGGTCAATTTCTTGGGGGAACAAAATGACTTAATTGAGCACAACGATATGATTTAGTCAAAAGATAAAATTAAGAGTAACTGTAAGAAATAATTGAGCTTTAATTATCCATAAGTTCCATTTCTTTTAGTTTGACAGTTCAAGGTTAGACTCTTCTCATAAGAACTTGGTGTGTATATATTCTCTTATGCCTCACACCTAGCACATAGCATATGTATAGTAAACATTTGTGAATGGATTGATGTGAGCCAGTCAAAACTAGATTATTATTATTTGGGTAGCAAAATAGAGGTATATACTGAGAGGTGTATACCTGATTAGGCCATGCCTTCTCAAATGGAGGTGGTGGTGATGTTGTTCGGTGCCATCCAGTCAGTATCTGACTCACAGCAACCCTATATACAACAGGAGAAACAGTATTATTAGTGTTTCTCTGCTAGTCATAGGGTTTTCAGTGACTGGTTGATTTTTGGGAGTGGGCTGCGGGGTCCTTCTCCCAAGCCTACAGCACCTGGCATTCCCAGGTGGTCTCCCATCCAAGTACTGACCTGTCCTCACCCTGCTTAGCTTCTGAGATCTGATGGGATTGGATGCTGTGGTTGTACAGGTGCTGGCTCAAATGGAGGTAGACTAAGGGAAAAGTATATAGATGGGGCAATTTCAGATGTGTGCTTAAGTTTAGATGAAAACCTGAAAAAAATGTTTTGTGTGGCTTCTCTGCTGCTCATGGACATTGAGCAGTATCTCCCTATGAGCAAAAGTCTTAACAATAGAACAGTGGAATATTCTGTAACAGTGACCTGGGTTGGTTTTGGGAAGCATTTAATGAAGTTCCCATGTACAGTCTGGGAGATGATGGTAAGAACAATTGGGCATTATTATATAGCCTATTTAGAACCTTTTAGAGAATTTATTATTGTAAGGCTGAGATCCTTGTAATTATAGCCATCAGTCCTTTTTATGTTGAATTGTTTTTTGAACCAAATGAGCATGCAGTATACTCTGAAGAGTTCCTTTGCAAGCAGAAAGACAGCGGTATTTACATATTGGCTGTTACGATAAATAATGTCTATAGGAGTGTCTGTGACTTTTTTCTGGGTATGAGCTGCAGTGCACTGTTTCATTGCATGTCTTGTAATTCTTTTTGGTTGAAAATTTTATATTTTAAATAATATACCAATGCCAGTATTTAGATTTACCCCACTTCCCACCTCCAGTTTGTTATTTCTGTTTGGAGAGTGCTTTTCATAGACCACTCCTGTGAAGTCTATGTTTTTTGGGTATATAATCATTGAAGTCTATGTTAAGTTAGCCTGCTGGTGAGTGGATAGAGATTTCCTTAAATGCCTGAACTTGTAAGTCTCCATACCTTTGTTGATGAGCTCTGTGTATTGAAGCATACCATCAGTGTTCCATCATGCAGTTTATAACTCTGCCGTTAGCCTTTACTTCCTAATGACAGACCTTAAGGTCAGATGGAGGTGAGAGCTTTGGGCTTTCTCAGATCATTCCTGGGCATGCACACAGCCCTGTGTATGTGTGTGTGGCCCTCCAGATTCCCTGGAATGTGTCAAAGCTATTCAAGGTCTCCTATGGACATCTCACTTCTCACTTGTTTCCTAAGTTTTTGGTAATCCCAATTGATAATGCTCCCTCAGTAGCTGAAATTTCAGTCACTGTTGATTTTTCCTTTTTTAAGAAATGCTTTGTGATTGGGACTATTTGAAAAGTGAGCTCTGAGACAAATCAAATTTAGATACATCTTTTGAATGCATATGTGTAAAGCACTTAGAGGTATCTGCCAGATAGTAATGTTATTATGCATGCGCTCTATTCTTTGCTTGGATTGCTGCCTTCCTGCTTTTCACTGACAAAGTTATACTTGTTTTTCGGGTCTTGGTCCATAGCTGGCCAGTTGTTCTCTAAAGCCTTGCCTGACTGCTCCAAGCAGGTTGACTTAGATACTTCTGTATTTTTATCTTTTATATTCTCCATTTAAGCAGTGATCATACAATTATTCCCATGTTTTTTCCATTAGACATCAACCTCTTTGGGGTAAGAATTTAAAAATCTTGAGGCATTTGAATGAGTTTGAAAAGCTACCACATGCACTTGTATGTCTTGGGCTACCCAGTTGCTAGGTTTCTCTCATTTCCTTGGCTCAAAATCTCTGAAATCTCTTGCTTTACTATTCAGCTCTCGGTATAAGGTAGCTTATCCCACTCTACAAAACAAAAACTTTTTACTAGCACTTTTTATTGGACTTTAATCATTCCTGTTTGGGGCAGGGATCTGGGTTCACCAGGTCACACTCATAATTAAAAGAAGCATAAGAAGGCTCCTTAAGAAGTAATTTGCAATTTACTTCAACACTTGTACCTGGACAAAATTTGGACAAAATACTTTAATTATAAGAGGCGCATTTTTCCTTCATTTTAAGATCTTTCACATTGAAATGTCTCTTTATTTTTTTTTTTTAATTTTATTTATTTATTTTTGCAGTACTTGGTCATTGAACCCAGGGCCTTGCACATTGCAAGTGCTCTACCACTGGGCTGTTCCCCAGCCCATTTTAAAATTTATTTTTAGTCAGAGACTCTCTGAGTTACACAGGCTGCCTCTGGTCCCCAACTGGCAATCTTCTGGCTCTACCTCCTGAGTCACTGGGATTACAGGCTAGTGCCACCACCCAGCTAGAGATGCCTCTTTAAAGTGAATGGCCAGGCAATGTCGTAAACTTAGTTTCAACTAAATTGTTATGGTTACTTCCATTATTGATACCAGAGAAGTTGCATTCTTCTTTTAAAACATCTTCCAAATGATTACACTGAGTCAATGTTAAGGCAAAATACCGTGGAATTGGAATGTTTCCATGTGGGCCGTTAATTTCATATTATTGTTGTTTGGTACCATCACCTTGAGTCCAACTCATTGCAACCGTATGTACAACAGAACAAAACAGTACCCAACACTGCCATGCCTGGCACACTTGGCATGCTTCTCTTCTATTCATCGGGTTTTCAGTAGCTGATTATTTTGGGAGTGGGTTGCCAGGTTGTTCTCCCAATTTCATATTAATGGAGCAAATATTTGGCGTCAGAAGAATGACCACAAAATCAGTAACTGAGGGGTTTAGGGGTCCTGGAAAAGGAAGACATAGCCAGGCTATGGCACATGCCTGTGATCCCAGCGACTCAGGAGGCTGAGACAGGAGGTTCACAGGTGCAAGGCCAGAGGCAGCCTGTGGAATTTAGCAAGTCCCTGTCTGAAAACATAAAAGAGGGGTTGGGGTTCCGACTGAGTACCACACTTGGCGAGCATATTAAAGGCCCTGAGTTCAACCTCCCCAGTACAGCGGTGGAGGAGAATGGACAACATGTTTTTATGTTATCCCCAGCACTGAAAAAAAAAAGATTTAAAGATTTAGTGGGTTAAACAATTTAGGAATAAAAGATTGCTTCTGGTTAAATTGACTGCTTAAGGGAACTCTTTTTGAGAAGATGATCATATAGGTAAAATAACTCTTTTACTGATACAGAAGGTTCATGAAGTACTCCTCACATTTGCAGTATATAATTATTTTTGGAATGTAGTGTAAACATTTTGAATGATACTGAAAACATTTATTTTGCTTTGCTAGGGTTGGATTATCATTTATTTAAAACTGTATGAGAGGCAGGTGCTATGGTGCACACCTCTAATCTAAGCAACTCTGCAAGGCTGAGGCAGGAGAATCACAAGTTTGAGGCCAGAGGCAACCTGTGTAACTTAATGAGACCCTGGCTCAAAATAAAAAATTTAAAAAGGGCCTGTGGGTGCCACACAGTGGTAAAGCACTTGCTTAGCATGTATGAGGCTCTGGGTTCAACCCCCTGGTATTGTTAGAAAAAACAAAACAAAAAAAACCTGTATGGGATAGTTCCTCTTATTTCTTAGAAAGCAGCAGTTGCCATATAGATTTTTCTTCCTCAGCGTCTTGAAATATAATTTACATAAAATAGCCATTCACCCATTTTAATTGTAAGTTTGAATTTTGGCAGTTATATATAGTGGTATAACCACAACCACAGCTGAGAACCTAAAATGTTTCTATCACTCCAGAAGGTTTTCTGATGCCTCTTTGTAGTTGATCCCAATCCCCACCTCCCCACCTCCAGCATCAGATTTTTGTCATTGTTTTACTTTATTTAGATGTGATATAAATGGACCGTTAATAACGTTTAGTCTTTCACATTTGACTTTTTTCATTTAGCATTGTGTTTTAGAGATTTGTCCATGATGTTATGATGTTATTTTGTTCCTTTTCATTACCAAATAGTATTCCATAGTATGGATATACCACAGTTAGTCTTTCTATCTGATGGTACTTGGATTGTTTTTCACTTTTTGGCTATTAGAACAATGTTACTCTACAAATCTTTGGGTGGGCATATGATTTCATCTGTCGTAGTAAACATCTGAAGTAGGAGGATAGTGTAAGTTATATAAGGTACTGTGTGTACTTTGTTTAACTTTGGAAAACAATTCCGTTTTTTTTTTTTTTTTTTAGTAACAGTACTGGGGGCACAGTACCAGGGCCTGGTGCTTGCTTGCTTTGCAAGTTCTGGACCACTGGGCTGAATACCCAGTCCATTTTTTTTTTTTTTTACCGTTTTTGAGACAGGGTCTACTAAATTACACAGACCACCTCTGGTCTTGAACTTGTGATCCTCCTGCCTCTGCCTCTGCCTCCTGAGTTGCTGGGATTACAGGTGTTCACCACCGCGCCCAGCCAGTTTGGAAATTTTTAATAAAGTGGTTCTGCCATTTATATTCCCACCTGTAACACAGAAGAGTTCCACATTTGTCCCATCCTCACCAACACAGGGTATTATTGAAGTTTATTTTTAAAAGCTTGGCAAACCTTTTCTTAAAGGGACATAGTAGTTATCTTAGACCTGTGTGCCATATGGGCTATGATGAGATTACTCATATGTGCTATTTTAGCATGAAGGTAGCCATAGACAATATGTAAATGAATGAGTGTGGCAGAGTGCCTCTGGCTGCACCTAGGCCAGAGTTTGCTGGCTCCTGCTTTAGGTATTCTAATGTGTGTGTGCTGGTAGGCATATGTAATGTATCATTATGGTTTTACTACTTTGGAAGTTTTAATATGTATAAGTGGCATGTATTTGAAGTATACAGTTGAGGTTTAACCGTAGAAGATACATAACAGTGAAGCCATTATCACTATCAAGATATTGAACATATCCATAGTGAGTGTTGCTTCGTTTTGTAATCTCTTCCTTTCTCCTTATTCATATACTCGTCCCCACACTGATTTGCTGGCACTACAGATTACTAAACATTTTCTAGAATTTTATATGCATGTAATCATGTAATAGGTATATACTTATCTTTTTCTCTCACCATGATTGAGGTTCATCTAAACTGTGTGAATCAATAGTTAACTCCTTTTTATTGCTAAGTGGTATTCTGTTTTATAACTATACTACAATTTGTTTATTGATTCATCCTTTGATGGCCATCTAGATTGTTTCCAGTTTTTTGGCTATTAGAAATAGTCTACAAACATTTGTATGAGATTCTTGGGACATGTGGTTTCATTTCTTATGGCAAATACCTATTAGTAGTATAGCTGAGTAGATATACATTTATTGTTTGAAGAAATTGCTAAACTCTTTTCCAAAGTGGTTGTGCCATTTTACATTTTGTCAGTGTTCCAATTGCCTTGCTAATACAAGCTTTTTTATTTTGGTCATGCTGGTTGTGGGTGTATAATGGTTTTTATGTGTATTTCTGTAATGACTGATGGTATTGAACATTTTTTCAGGTGCATTTTTGCCATCTATTTATATTCTTTGACAGATTTTTAAAGTTATTATCAAGAACTGTGAAGAGCAAGATTTTACCTTTTTTGAAAGCTCATAGGTTAGCCCCCAATTTCGTAAATGCTAGCAGATTCGATGAGACTCTAGTTAGAGAAAAAGAACTTAAGTACTTAGTGTATAGGAAGGAAGCGGCATGAGCTCTGTGTTTGTATTGGGCCCACCCTTCTAGTCCCACAGGTGTGACATGGTAGCCTCACTATGTGTTGTGCTCACAGTGGTTCACTACATAGTTGAGGAATCCTGAGCTCTAGGAAACTCAAGTCTTTTACAATTAGCTGCAAGTAAACTTGTCTGACCTTTGTCCTAAAGGGCCCATTATTTTTATTATACTATGAACAATAAATTAACCTACCTTCCACCCTGGAAGAGGACAGACTTTATCTTTTAAAGCTCTTAGCTATATAAACAACCTTGAAAAGATGGTCCAGAATAAAAAGCTGTCAGTGTCTTTGTTTACATGACATGGAGAAACATGGGGGATTATGAAGAGTTGTTCCCCAAGAGTATTCTCATTTTTATATTATTTTGGCGTCTAGTGAATTTTTCCATGAGTACATTCCTGCATTGGTCACTCTGATTAATCTATCAGTAGGAATTGAGACCTAATCTATTAAATTTTTCTCATACTAGGTTTATTTAAAGCTATTGTTAACAGAATTTAAATCAACATGATCTGGCCACTTTGCAATGCTGACCTTAATCAGTGTACCCACCCCACAAAGGTCTATCCTGGACTTAACCGAGCAAACTCATGCAAAGAAAGATGACTTTCTCCTTTAGTTTCTGTACTGACTTTTCCACTTAGCCTAGGCATTAATCTTAAGTATAGTAAGATGTTTTAGCAATTATACAAACACTGCATTGGCTCACAGGGAGAAAGTTTAACACAAGTCTATCATCCATAATTACCCTTGCCAGTGATTTGAGGCTGACATCAATGCCTTGTAGGGCCCAAGTGATGTCACTGATCACATCAGCTGAAGTCAAGTATAGTCTTGTACCACCTTTTGAAGTGGGAAACTCTCATTGAAGAGAATACTACCCACATAGCACGCATAAATAAGCTCATTACTCCTCCAGGAAGTTCCCCCTCAAGAGCTTCTAATCAAAAGTAGCCTACTTTGTGAGCGTTTTCATCTGAGGCTGCTTGATCTTCCTTAAACATTTGATGGTCCCTTATAACTATCTCTGAGGTATAAGTCATCATATTTTGAGGAGCAAAGGAAATTAATACCTGGTTTTTTTACATAAGAAATACAGTTCTAATGCCACAAAGGAGTCCTGGAAAGAAAGTATTGTTATAATTGTTTGCGCCCCTAAATCTGGGGCCTATGTCACTCAGAGACACAGATTGACATTGTCTCCAGTGTGGTGTTCCCTCCCCTGTTCACTTAGAATAATTGAATCTAGTTGCACTTTTTGGAGGGTCAGTTTGAGGGCGCGGTCACTTGTCTTTTTCTGTTTATCACAAGCACCTGAATGCAAGCTAAGTGACAGTTGTCCATTTCATGGATTCTTCTCAACTATGAGAGTGATGGTGAAGCAAACACCTGATATGTTTTGCCTGGGGGGTGTAAGATCCTGGCTCTCCTTAGCTGTTTTTATAGGACTTCTTGGTAAAGTTAAGGGAATTGGTGATCAAATCATAGAGCCATCTGGCAGGGGATGGCAGATCCAGCAGTCAGTTTAAAGATGCAACAGTTGGGGAGAGCTGCATCAGAGTATTTTCTTTCATTGAGAAGGCTCTCGGGGTGGTTCTAGAAGACAGACCATTGATGTTTCTCCCTCCCACATACCTCCTGAATGTTCTTTCTCTAGGTGCAAGTATTGTTCCTCTCTTTCCTCTCCACAAAATCGTTGTGTCCTATTCTAGTATCTATAACTTTACCTCTTTTCCAGTCATCCTTTTCTCTTCATCCAGAACTTTTCACATGGAATGGTCAAGGACATTTTTATACAACTTCAGAGACCTTGTTTGTTTCACACTTTGCCTCGGATGGGCCATTATAAATGTACTGATGAAGCAGTATGTTCATCCAAGTGATCAGTATTCTTAATAAGATGATGTCATTCTAATGAGAGAATTTGAATGACTGACCTAGCATTTCCCACCACTTTTGTCTTCGCCATTACTTAGGAAGTACCTAAGAAGAAATAGTCCCTTTCTGGGGACAGTGGAATTTGATGACCAACCTGCCTTACTCATATTTTTAGATAAGAAGGAAGTGAAGGGAGTAGAGTGGGAAATCTTGAGTCAATGTTTGAGAAGGCTGTTTTAATACTCCATAATATCAGTATCCGTGGCATGGGTTGGGGGAGTGGAGAATGTGAAAGTGCCATCAAATACCTTGACTAATAGCCAAGTAGCCAGTTATTGTGTAGCTTTTGTGACAGAAGGAACAGCACTCTCAGACTGCAGATGTTCCAAAAAGTTGAAGACAAATCAGTTTCAAGTGCCATGCCATTATGGCCTGCACTAGCTGATCAGACTGGAACAACAACAGTATACCCTGAAAAGGTGTCAACAGCAATAAAGTGCAACTGATAGCCCTGAGATAGAGTCAAAGAACCACTGTAGTGTGTCTGCAAGTAGCAGAGTCAATACCCTATGGTGTGGCTTCTTTATTGTGAGGAAAACAGGCCACCTTTTAGTAGGTAGCAGAAGTCTGGCATGCAGTGACAAATTTCTACCCCAGAAACTTAGGTTCTTTTACTTTGTGTCCAGTCAGCAATGGTGGATGTATTCACATCCAAAATAACATTGGATCTAGGCATTAATGGCAATCTGGGCAATGCAGGTTTAGTCAGCAGCTTGATTCCAGTTGGTGTCATTAGAGAACAGTCTTTTATCATAGGCATTTAAATAAGTGACCTAGGCAGTCCAGCAACTGCTGCTATCCCACACATGCACACCAAATTGTGGCCACAGAGGCGGGTATCTTTAATATGCCAAGTGTTACAGGTTAGCAGAGTGAACAGCTAGACCATTGGCAATAATCCATATGTCAGTAAAAAATATAGCAAAGTTAATTGCAGGAAATGTTGGCCAATACTATGAGGATAGCCTCCAGTACTGCCCACAAAGCAGATCCACTGTGTCCACTTTTGGTTTTCATAGTTGGTGATGTGAGTGAACAGCTAGAGCAGCCCATCATGTTTCAGTTTAGCCAAATCAAGGGTACTGTTAATCTAGAGACTTTGCTTTGGACAGCAAAGTAGGGGAGCTGCCATTTTTCCATATAAAGCCAAGAGGCTAACTGCTTTCTTAAATACACCATTTCTGTTTGGTAAACGACACCTTTTGGGCACTTCTCACCTTATTAGTCATGCAGTCTAAGTTGATTCACTCCCCCCCTCCCAGTGGAAATATCACACTGGAAAACCTCAAGGCTTTGGGTTGAGCATCAGTTTCAAAAATAGTCCAACAATAGGCTAATTGGTTCTTTTCAGGGGAAATGTACCTTGCAGCTGTGTCTGGAGTCAAGTCCAAAAATCAGAGTAATCTTTCAGTGGAGGCTACCTCCCTTTGCCAGAGACTCTAATCACAAAAGCATCAGTCTCAGAGACTTGTAGCTTCAGGGTTGTGGAGCCCCACAGGTAGAGACTGTTTACTGTTTGATGGACAGCTTCCCACACAGCCAATTGGTTGGTTGAAACTCCACTTAAATGATGCTGGTTTGTAGATGAGCTTATATAAAGGAGAAAGTAGAATGTCCAAAGGAGGCACATACTTGTCTTCAGTAACCAATAAGTCAAATGGAATGTTGAGCCTCATTTTTAGTGGGTAGTGAGGAGGTAAGAAAACAATTTCTCTTTGACTGTTGGAGGGATTGAGTATTGTGAGTCTACCTACATACATAGACTCAGAAAACTTAGTGAGTAGGCCCCCTGAATTTTGTTGAACTTTTATCAGCAACCCCTGCTGGTCAGAGCCTTTGAGACTAACACTTGTGGCTTGCCAGTCAGTAAGACATCATTAATATAATTAACATTAGACATGAGAGTATAGAGACACTTTGCACTAAATCCTGACCCCACTGCTATCAGCAAATGTCAGAGAGATTTGTTTCATTATTCTTCTAGCTCTTCACATGCAGCTCTTCCTTGTTGTTAGGTGTTGTCAAGTTGGTATCCCATTCATAGTGACCCTACGTACAACAGGTGAAACACTGTTGTCAGTGCTTCTCTGCTGTTCATAGGATTTTCAATGGTGGATTGATTTTTGGGAGTGAGTTGCTGGGTCCTTCTCCCAAGCTTACAGTACCTGGTGTTCCCAGGTGGTCTCCCATCCAAGTACTAACCAGGCCCAACCCTGCTTAGCTTCCGAGACCTGACAGGATCAGATGCCACAGGGCTATGGCTGCAGGCCGGAGCTCTTCCTAGTGTGGGTGATCTCTGGTTCTTGTGGGGTGGTGGTGGTGGTTGTTCTTGTTATTGTTAGGTGACGACAAGTCAGGTCTAACTCATAGCGACCCTATGTACAACAGAACAAAACACTCCCCAACACTGTGCCATGCACACAGTCTTTTTTATGTTTAAGCTCATTGTTGCAGCAATGGTGTCAATTTATTTAGTTGAGGGTCTTCCTTTTTTTTGTTGACCCACCACTGTCCCAAACATGATGTCTTTGTCCAGGGATTAGTCCCTCCTCCAACGTATCCCAAATATGTAAGACACAGTCTAGTCATCCTTGTTTCCAAAGAGCATCTGGTTGCACTTTTTCTAGGACAGATCTATTAGTTCTTTTGGCAGTCCATGGTGTACTCAATATTCATCTCCACCACCATAGTTCAAAAGCATCAGTTCTTATTCAGTGCTTAGCTTTCACAAGCATATGATGCAACCGAAAATACCACAACATGATTCAGGCATACCTAAGACTTCAGTGTGGTATCTTTACTTTTCAGCATTTTAAAGAAGTCTTTTGGATGAGATATTCCCAATGCAAAGCATCTTTTGATTTCTTGACTGCTGCTTCCGTCGCTGTTAATTGTAGAATCAAGTAAAGCAAAATTTTGGACAACTTCAATCTTTTTTCCATTTATCATGAAGATGCTTACTGACCCAGTTGTAAGGATTTTTCTTTTCTTGATGTTGAGACATAATTCATACTGAAGTCTATGTGTTCTTTGATCTTCATTAGTAAATGTTTCAAATCCTCTTCACTTTCAGCAAGCTAAGTTGTATCATCTGCATAAAGCAGGTAGATGAGTCTTCCTCCAGTCCTGATACTATGTTCTTCTTCATAAAGTCTAGCAGCTCAGATTATTTGCTCAGCATAGAGATTGAAGAAGTAAAAGGATACATCCCTGATGCACAGCTTCTTTGACTTTAAACAAGGCAGTGGTTCCTTGTTCTGTTGAAATGACTTCCTCCTAGTACATGTACAGATTCCTCACAAGTGTAATTAAATGCTCTGGTATTTCACTTCTTCACAGTCAAATGCCTTTGCACTGTCAGTTAAACATAGACATCTTTCTGCTTGCAGCCATACAGCTATGGCATCTGATCCCATCACATCTCAGAAACTAACTAGGGTTAGACCTGGTTAGTACTTGGATGGAAGACTGCCTGGAAACAGCAGGTGCTGTAGGCTTGGGAGAAGGACCTGGCAATCACTCCTATGAATAACAGAGAAGCACTAACAACAGTGTTTCCCCTGTTGTACATAGGGTTGCTTTGAGTCAGACACTGACTCAACGGCACCTAACAGTAAGACATCTTTCTGGTATTCTCTGCTTTTGGCCAATATCCATCTGACATTAGCAATGATGTCTCTGGCTCCACGCCCTCTTCTGAATCCAGCTTGATTTTCTATCAATTCTCTGTCAATATACTGCTGCAGTCGCTTTTGAATTATCTTTAGCAAAATTTTACTTGCATGGAATATTACTGATATCATTCAGTAATTTACACATTCAGTTGGATGCCCTTTCTTGGGAATAGGCACAAATATGGATCTCTTCCAGTCAGTTAGCCAGGTAGCTGTTTTTCAAATCTCTTGGCATAAACAGGTAAGCGTCTCCAGTGTTGCATCTGTTTGTTGAAACATCTCAATTGGTATTCCATCAATTCCTGGAGCTTTCTGCTTGACCAGTTCCTTCACGGCAGCTTCCACTTCTTCCTTCAGTACCTTTGGTCCTTCATCATATGCAACCTCTTGAAACATGGAAGTGTAAGTATGCTTCCTGCTTTACGTTCAGATGTTGAAGCAACAACAGTTGTATAGAATAAGCCTAAAGTCAGGATAGCATCTCTATCCTGCTCTGAACTGTGCCCCCACCTCATCAATTGAATGCAAGTACCTGCTGTCCCCAAGAAACCCAGGTAGGATGATGAGTTGATCATCTGAATGTAACCATGCTTTGGAAGTTTGAATCCTTCACATTCCTGAGTTTCCCCCAGCATGCTTGCATGAATATGTACTGCCTTGAGCCCCATCTTGGGAACAAGGAGAATTTGGCTCTACCACTACTTTCATTTCTCCTTAAAACAGCTAATGTGAAGATCAGAGACAATGGGAGAGAGTAAAGGAGGAGCAAATGTTGAGGGAGAAAGTGCGTCTGGGCCAGTAAGGAAGACACATTTCCTTTTGGTTTCAAGCAGCACACAGGTTGCATGTGTCTTTTCCAGACAGACCTCCAGTGTTCTCAGGCCACCCAGAGACCTCAGTCAGTAGCAGTGTTACCACTACTGACACTATCTGTTTAGCTTTGAGGACTCCTTGAGTCAACAGCCCCTTCAACGTCACTTCCTAGTTAGGGATACAAGGTCTGTGTTTTTTGGCTTCACTCAGTCAGGTTTGACTTGCCCAGGGGTGACTGTTTTATGGGAATACCTTAGTCCTGGACTTTTGCTGCTTCACTGTCATGACACCATCTCTTATGCTCTTGCCTAGTTTTAACATAAAGGTTAAGTGGCATTTGATGGACCTGTCACTGAGGTTTTCTACTAGAAATGTAATAGTTCTTACATTTTAGTCTGTGATATTTCTTTGTTTATTGGCAGAATCTTGGTGTGTAGTTCAGGCTGGCCCCAAACTTCCAATTCTTCTGCATCCACCTCCTAAGTGTTGAGATTACAGGTATACACCCCATACCCATTCAGTGATCCTTTGAGTTAATGTTTTGTGTGTGGTGTGAGGAAGGGTTGATGTTTATATTTCCCATACAGATACTAGATATTGTAATACCACTTTTTAAAGATTATCTTTTCTCCATTGAATTATTTTGGAACCTTTTTTCAAAAGTTAGTTTATCCTATGAATCTGTTTCTGGACTATGGCTTTTACAGTAATTTTTTTGGGGGGGGGGGCGGTACTGGGGGTTGAACCCAGGGTCTCGCGCCTGCATGCTCTGCAAGTGCTGGACCACTGAGCTGCGCCCTCAGCCCTTTTTTTTTTTTACTTTTTGAGACAATGTTTCTCTAAGTTATGCAGACTGCCTCTGGTTTCGAACTTGGGATCCTCCCGCCTCCGCCTCCTGAGCCGCTGGGATTAGAGGCATGCGCCACCGTGCCCGGCTCAATTTTTTTTTCTTTTGTGGTACTCGGGGGTTGAACCCAGGGCCTCAAACATTCTCTGCAAGTGCTCTACCACTGGGCTGTACTCCCTAGCCCATTTTTTATTTTTTGTCTTGAGACAGGGTCTCACTAAATTACACAGGCTTGCCTCTGGCCTCAAACCTGCAGTCCTCTTGCCTCCTCTTCCCAAATTGCTGGGATTACAGGTATGAGCCACCACTCCCAGCAGCTTTTACAAAATTTTAAACTCAGTATAGACCTTCCAATTTTGTTTCTTTTCTTCTATGTAAATTTTAACATCAGTTTATCAGTTTCTTCAAAGAAGTCTGCTGAGATTTTTGATTTTACACTTTTTAATCCATACATTATGTATTTCAGAAACAAAGAAAACTCAGCTCCATTAGAGGAAAATACCACAGGAAAAAATGAGGCAAAAAAAAGAAAGATTGCAGAAACTTCAAATGTTATCACTGAGTCATTGCCATCTGCAGAATCAGAGCCTGTTGAAATTGAGGTGGAGATTGCCGAAGGCACAATCGAAGTAGAAGATGAAGGCATTGAAACATTGGAGGAAGTGGCTTCTGCCAAGCAGTCCATAAAGTACATACAGAGCACAGGTTCCTCTGATGATTCCGCTCTAGCACTATTGGCGGATATTACCAGCAAGTACCGTCAAGGTGATAGAAAAGGACAGATTAAGTCAGAAGATGGCTGTGCATCTGACCCCATAAGCAAACAGGTAGAAGGTATTGAAATTGTGGAACTTCAGCTGTCACATGTGAAGGACTTATTCCATTGTGAGAAATGTAACCGTTCATTTAAATTGTTTTACCATTTTAAGGAACACATGAAATCACACTCCACTGAGAGTTTCAAGTGTGAAATATGCAATAAAAGGTATCTTCGAGAGAGCGCATGGAAACAGCACCTAAATTGTTACCACCTTGAAGAAGGTGGAGTCAGTAAGAAGCAGAGAACTGGGAAAAAAATTCACATATGTCAGTACTGTGAGAAACAGTTTGACCACTTTGGGCATTTTAAAGAGCATCTTCGAAAACATACAGGTAATTAGGAAATAATTCATGTTAGACATGTTTTTTTCCTACATTCACTTGAAGCCTAAATCCTTAGTGTTTTTCTCCTGTTTTGTTATGTGCAGGCTATATACACGTGGCTTTTGTAGTTACTTTATTGAAATACTGATGGTTTTAATGCAAATCAGTGTCAACTTTGAAAGTGATTTCGCTCTTAGACCTAGCCATTTTTTATATTTTCCAAAGGAGTATGTAAAACACAGTTTGTGGTTTATTTGCTGAAGATCATGTTAATATGTTACATAGGTAAGTACATTATCTTATAAGCATTTGCTGACATGTTTATATTTCTTGTATATATTCAGTCATCTGTTTTGGCCCAGTAGATAGTCCATATATATCCTTCTCACTCCACCTTTCTCAGTGGCAAATGTGTCAGGACTGGTGGAGCTGAGGTTGATGTCTTTCTATAATGCCTGTTTTTGGAGGCAGTACCATGCCTGGGGCTGAGGAGGGCAGGAAGTCTACCTCAGGGCTTCTGCCCCTCGCAGTTCTGCATCCCCTCTGTTGGTTTTTTCCCTGATTACCATTCTTGGCTCCCACCTGCCGACCATTCCTTACTAGGTCTCCTAGGCCAGGCACAGGACCTACTACCAATGACTTAAATATTGGGTAGGCCCTAAATACACTATAAAAAGAGTATGGAGAGAACAGTCCATACCAGTTGTCAAGAACCAGACTTTGGGACACTTGTTCCCAAGTCCTTGTTTCACATAGTGGTTAGTGGTTAAGGCTTTTTTAGACTATTGGTGTAGTAAATATAACATAGCTACTGTACTGTTTAGAATCTTTCTCTTTCATATTGGAGTTTGGAGAGCTTCTGGTGGAATTTTTTTTATAGATCCCTCCCTGTCCAAAGTCACTTGCTGTACACTAGTTGAAATTGAGGAACTAGATAGATGCAGATAATATGGTAACCTTCACCATCCAAACTCTTGCTCTCAGTGCTTGGATACAAATACATGAGTAGCAAGAGAATGTACTTTGCTTAAGGGTCAATATGGATTTTACAAACTTGAAGATACCAGTTTGGGTAACAGTTATTAAATCTTTTGGGAAATTAAATCTCATTTCAAACATAGGTATATATGTTTTATATTTCAAAATATATATTTGCCTATAGGTTTATATTTTGGTTCTTGACAAATATTCATCTATTTTATTCATATGTTGGTGAATATTTTTGTGCCACCTGTGGATTACTCTTTCAAAAAGATGGATGTACCAGCAGCATGGTAAACAAATGTTAGTACATAACCAGAGAACTTTGAAAGGGGCTTATAGGACCTCAACAAATAATCAGTTGCTTTTACATTACTTTCTTGGAACATGAAAGTTAGCATTATCGTTTACCTCAAACATTACCTAGTGACTTTTACTTGTTTGATAACAGGACAACACAAACCATTTTGAAAGTTTTAAAATAGGTTTTTGATGTCCTGCACTTTTTATTTTGGGTGGGACAACAGAATATTGGATTAAAGTACTTTGTTGTATGTCTCTCTGTCTTTCTTCCTTTTTTGCTGAGGGGGTAGACAGAGTCTCAGAGTGTGGCCCAGGCTGGGCTGGAACTCACTAGTGATGGCCTCAAATTCTTGTCAATCCTCCTGCTTTTAGCCTCCTGAGTGCTGGGATTACAGGCATGTACCACCACGCCCAGCTCTGTTGTATGTCTTTCTTTCCTTTCAAAATGATATGATACTATTTAAGTAATTTAATTAACTTGTCTAGTTATAAATTCTGCCTGCAGCTGTAGCCCTGTGGCACTCCATCCCATCAGATCTCAGAAGCTAAGCAGGGTCGGGCCTGGTTAGTACCTGGATGGGAGACTGCCTGGGAACACCAGAAGCTGTAGGCTTGGGAGAAGGACCTGGCAACCCCCTCCCCCAAAAAATCAATCTGCCATTGAAAACCCTATGAACAGCAGAGAAGCACTGACAATAGTGTTTCCCCTGTTGTACAGAGGGTCGCTATGAGTTGGATACCGACTCCACGGCACCTAACAACAAGAAGTTATAAATTCTAGAACTGTATCCCACTAGAGGATCAACTTAGCACATAAAGCAAACTGAACTTTGTCTTTTAACTTCTGTTGGTTACTCTAGTGGTAATTACTGACAAGATAGTTAACTGGTAATGGCTCAGTGAATTCAGGAAGAGCATAAGTACCCAATTTTAATTTGTGTTTGAATTAATAAAGATCATTTTTCCCTTAAATTAAGTGTGAACACAAGGGAGTTTTGTCCCCACTTGCAAAACACATAATATACTCCACTTATTTTCATATTTTTCATATTTTTTAACATTTTTTTCCCCCCCAGGTACTGGGGGTTGAACCAAGGGCCTTGTGCTTGTGTGCTCTGCAAGTGCTGGACCACTGAGCTGAATTCCCAGCCCATTTATTTACTCTTTGAGACAGGGTCTCACTGAGTTACACAGATTGCCTCTGGTCACGAACTTGTGATCCTCCTACCTCCGATCCTCCCTCCGCCTCCCATGCCACTGGGATTACAGGCGTGCGCCACCGCGCCCGGCTCAATGGTTTAGTTTTTTTGTATGTTCTTTAAGTGTACACTATAATCTGTGGCCCAATCTGCCAAGTTTTATATCCTCTAAATTAACTTTGTTTCTTTTTGGAAAACACTAATGATACTGCTATTCTGTTAGGCCATGGATTTAAAGCAATTTTAGAGTCCCTGCCTCAGGTTGCTCAGTTATGTTAGGGGAGATATGCAAGCACAATCATAGTGCAAAAGGCTAAAATGCTAATAGAGGTAAGCAGAATCCTGTGGGAATACCTGCCTGGGCTGCTTATTTATAATGGGAGAGATAAAGATGGCTTCTAGGTTAGGTTTACTCTATGGTGACAACTCTCTCAGGAAAAGAAGTTAGCCTGGGAACAGGGATTCCAAGCAGGGGAGAAGGAACATA
Organism: Pedetes capensis; assembly: GCA_007922755.1. Taxonomy (NCBI): domain Eukaryota; kingdom Metazoa; phylum Chordata; class Mammalia; order Rodentia; family Pedetidae; genus Pedetes; species Pedetes capensis. The sequence goes on along the minus strand of VMDO01004657.1, from coordinate 94,579 downwards.
CACAGTAAAGAGGAATGAGTGGAAGCAAATTTGGAGCACTGGTAATAGTGGATATGGCTGATGGGTTAGGTCCAAGTAAATGTATGCCAGTAGATGTGGCTGAAGAAATTGGAAGGCCTGGCCGTAGCATGCACCTAGGGATCATATGGGGACTCTACAAGTGATTTAGGGGTGAGAGAAAGGAGAGTGGTGAGGCTGAGATCATACAGTTACTTTCATAAGTGTCTTAAATGAGGTTAGACATTATATTAGAAGACTATGGGTCATTTTTATCTATTTGATATCAAAACAACACAGACAGACCATTTTGGAAATTATAAAATTTGCTTTTGATGTCCCACACTTTATTTTGGATTGGACAGCAGACTATAAGGTTAAAGTACTTTGTTGTGTATGTTTCCTTTTAAAATTATGTGAGATAATGTAAATAACTTAATTAACGTGATTAGTTATAAAAATTGTAGAACCATAAGCTGGAGGATCAGTTTAGCACATAAAGCAAACTGAATCTTTGTTTTCAATCTGAGCAGATTTCTATTTTAGAAGAGAGATGACTGGCAAGATAGATTGGAGTGGTGTGAATAGTGAGGAATCTTTTGAAGTAATCTAAAGCAGAATAGGAGATTGAATAAAAGGCACCAATAGTGGAGAAAGGATAGGGATTTGAGTAATACTAAGGATGCGGAGTATACAGTATTTGGTGATGAATGAGAGGAAAAGAGAGGGTGACTCCAACTTTTTGATTTGGGCAACTACATGATTATGAGTTACTAAAAGATAACCTAGAGGTGACTTTTAACCATGTTTTGAAGTAATTGCTCCCTCATTTGCAAGAGAGGAAGTATAAAATCAGAAAAAGTATGGATCCAGAAGTAAGGATTCAATTCTGACTCCAGTCTGACATTGCCAGCATGATGAACTTTACTGGGCACTTTATTTGGGGGCTTCTTTTCTATGTAGAGATAAGGATAATGGTACCTACTATATAGAGTTGTAACAAGTAAGAAAATAATGAAAGCATTTTGAAAACTGTAACTGTCCACATATCTAAAATAGAATTAATCTGTTGCTATTTCTAGATTTCACTGGGTTTATTAAGCTGACTTTAAAATAGAAACAGCTTGAGTGGCATACAGAGAGAAGTGAGTCTCCTTCCTACTTAAGTAGATCTCTTCAAAAGCAACTACTGGCTGGGAGTATAGCTAAGTGGTAGCATGTGGTTACGCATGCACAAGGCCCTGAATCAATACCCAGTCTCTCCCTCCCACCCCATTAAAAAAAAAAGAAGGAAAGAAGGCAGCTATTGTTTTCTTATTTATATTTCTAGGTATATTCCTTGCATTTTCAAGTAGCTATAGACACACATACACATGATGCTTTTGGAAAAACGAGAGCATGTGGGAATCTTTTGTTAAAGTGAGGCATTCATGAATATTTTATTGTGACTAATATTTTAGTGCATGGGTACACCATAATTAATTAATGTTAATGAACATTCAGGTTTTTGCCATGCTTTTGCTATTATAAACCATAGTGCAATAAGCATCCTTGTGCATTTGAAATCTTGACAAGTATCAAATTGCCCTTTAACATTTTGACTACCAATTTCAAATCAAAATATATGACAGTATTTTCTTTGCAGAAACTCTTAATTACAATGAACAATACAAGAATGTGATTAGCAAAATAACTGGAATGCATAATATGAGTTTATAAAATGCCTTTTTCTACCACTTTCTTGATTTTCTGTCAAATTCATACTTACTCAGTTTTTGGCATATGTGTCCCGGTGGTATTCAAAAGGTTTCAAAGAGGCTATGCCAGTTTGAGCTTGTATTTATCACCACGTGGCAGTTGTACAAAAGCTATATTTATTTTGTTGGGGGGAAACATATAGCTCAGTTACTCGATCGTGTCATTCCATTTAAGTATGAGGGTCACATCTAGGACCCTCCTCATTACTGAGCCTTCACTTCTGAAATTTTAGTCCTGTTCTCTACGAACACCATCCTTTGCCTGGATTCTCTCTCTCTTCCTGACTGCTCTTGTTCTCTACCTCATTAAGCCTTTTAACTCTTCCTTTCCATCTAGTTTATTGCCCTGTTTGTGACTTCTCTGTTTCCTGGACCTCATTGTATATACCTTTCCTTGTACTCTCATCATGTTTTCTTCCTTAGAGGGACTCCACTTACTCTAAAAAATCCCTCCATCCTGAAGTCATTGTAGTTACTTATTCCTGCTCCCTAGTTGCTGAGCGCTGCTCGAGAACATTTGTATCTCAGATCTTCCTTCAGCTAGGCAGTTCGGTATCTGAATTCTCTCCAGATCGTTACTGTAGTACTCAAGACCTCTGCACCCACTCCACTTTTAGCAAAAGACAGATTTGTCCTCCCACCCATCATTTCGGCAGCATCCATCTTTTATATCCTTTTATTCCAGAGGAACGGATTTCCTTTTTTTCCCAAGGCCAATCTTCAATCCTGTACTTTGATGTTTCCTCCAAGACCTTGTCCTATCCATCATTCCCACTCTTCCTTTTCTTCTCCACTGCCTCCTTTTTGCAGCAAATAAGTAAATAAGGGTGGTTTCTCCTGGCTTAAAGAGCCTTCCTACTACTTCTCCAAGCTACCTCTCCTCTTAATTTCCAGGCCATCTTGAAAGAATTTCTGTACTGTTTTCATTGATGTGCCTCCCACTAACTCTTCCTCATCCAAAGTAAGTCTGACTTCTTATCCCACCATACCACTAACTACTGTAATTCCCATGAGTATTCCCTCTTGCTACTTGTTGGCAGTTCCATTTTCTGTTTGCATTGAAGCTCATCTAACTGCTATTTTAACTTGCTGTTTCACCAAGGTGTATCTTTGATTTTGTTATCACACAACACATTGAGAAAATTTATCCACATTGGAAGTATTTATTACCACTGAAAATAACCCCTAATCTGTTTATCAGTCCACCCTCTGTTTGGCTCCAGAGTTGTGTGTACAGCTGTCTACCATAGATCTCCACTCTGCTCTGAGTACTTTGAACTCAACAGACAAAAAGTTGAATTCATGATCTTTTCAAGCACAGCCCACTCTAGACATACTAGGACTCCCAAGTTCTGGGTTTTTTATCCTAGTTGGCATTCTAAGCCAAAGGTCTAGGAGTGATAATTGGTTCTTCCTTACTTACTCCTCATCTACCTTGCTGATTTATGTTTCCATGCCTCTGACTAAACTTTCTTTCTCTCATTCCATTGCAGGCAGAGTTGCTCTCCTCCTCTGTATTGCTGCTATACTTTTCTCTCTTCTGTAAGAGAATACATTGTGTTTGTTTAGTTTCATATATTTTACTTTCATACCCTGTCCTTTGATAGGAATTTTCTAAAAGGACAGCTTATTTATGTTTGTATCCTCATCACCTAGCACATGGTCTGGTGCATGCAAAAAATGTAAATGGAAAGAATAATGATGCATTTCCCTGAGATAGAAATTGATTATGATATTTATCTAAGGAAAATGAATTGTAGAAATACAAAACAGAACCCAGATCCAAATTTTATTTCTTATTTTCATTAGAGTGCAGGTACCGTTGTTGTTGTTGTTGTTGTTGTTGTTGTTGGGTGCCATTGAGTCGGGATCTGGTTCATAGTGACCCTCATAGAGTTTTCAATGACTGATTGTTTTGAATTTGTTTTCGGGAGTGGACGGCCACATCCTTCTCCCATTTTTGTGGTTCTGGTGTTCAAACCCAGGTCCTCAGAAAGTGCAGAGCAGGACTCTACCAACTGAGCTAAACCCCACCTGCAGATACAATTAATAATGATTAAATCATCTTATAGAAAAGTCTTGGGTGTCGAAAACATCTGAACTATAAATTGTTGATTTCTCCCTCTTAAGAATATACTATTGAGTTGGGCATGATGGTACATACCTGTAATACCAGCACTTGGGAGGCTGAGGCAGGAGGGTTGTAAGTTTGAGGGCAGCCTGCGCCACATAGTAAAACCTTGTCTTAAAAAAACAATGTGCATACTTTCTGGGTTTTTTGTTTGTGTGCATTTGTTTTTGGTGGTACCGGGGGCTGAACCCAGGCCCTTGTACATATTTTGCGAGTGCTCTACCACTGAGCTGCTCCCCGAGTGCCTTTTTTACTTTTTATCTTATGACATGGTCTCACTAAGTTACATGGGTTGCTCCTGGCCTTGAACTTGAAACCCTGACTCTGCTTCTCAAGTCACTGGGATTACAGGCATGCACCATTCTGCTTGGTTGAGAATGTGCTATTAAAATTAACCAGAAAGGCAATGAGGGTGTAGCTCAGTGGTAGAGCACTTGCCTAGAATGTATGAGGCCTTGGGGTTCCATCACCATCACTACAAAAAAAAAAAAAAGAAAAAGTAAACGCTTAAATAAATTTGCTTTTGCTATTTTTCTAAATTTGTCAATGTATTTTTCCTGTGATAGGTGAAAAGCCTTTTGAATGTGCAAATTGTCACGAACGATTTGCTAGAAATAGCACCCTTAAATGTCACCTCACTGCATGTCAAACTGGAGTTGGGGCAAAAAAAGGAAGGAAGAAGCTTTACGAATGCCAGGTATGTGTGTGTATTCTGTCTTTGCCACAGGACTCTGTGTGTACAGTCATTAAAAGTGAAAGGAAACTAGTGGTTAGGATTTTTTGACTCTATAATGGTGCAAAACAGTAAGTTTTCAGTGGAAGCCGTTCTTTGAATTTTGATCTTTTCCTGAGCTAGTGATATATGCAGTAGGATGTTCCATATGACAGCAAGGCACAGCTCCCAGTCAGCCATCGAATCATGAGGGTAAACAGCCATCAGTACTCTATAGTGTTGCTAAGGTATGGTGCCCAGTAGGTTAGGTGGATTCGATGTGTTTTTGACTTAATCAACATTTCCAACTTGGAGTATTTACAATGGGTATATCAGGGTGTAACTCCATTTTAAGTTAGGCATCTCAGATGCTCAAGCAGGTGTATAGAACTAATGGTTTGGAAAGAAATGAGAGTAAGGAACATCATCATGTTGATATTATAACTATAGATAACCCTTGTTAGATGCTGTCGAGTTGGGTCTGACTCATAGTGACCCTATGTACAACAGAATGAAAAACTCCCCAACACTCTGCCATGCATCCGATCTATTTTATGTTTAAGCCTATTGTTGCAGCTACTGTGTCAGTCGTTCGAATTGATGGTCTTCCTTATTTTCATTGACCCACCAATCTCCCAAACATGATGTCCTTCTCCAGGGATTGGTCCTTCCTGACAACATATCCAAAATACATAAGATGTAGTCTAGCCATCCTTGCTTCCAAGGAGCACTCTGGTTACACTTCTTCTAGATAACACTAGTATCAGTAAAAACTTCTTCTTCCATGATTAGTGTTTGTTTTTATCTCAAATAAGGTAGTGGTTCTAAGTCTCAAAATTACTTGAGAAATTACATTGTTATTTCTTATTCCAAGAATTTATATGACCCTTAAACAATAAGGACAATATAGAAGTGTTTCCCAGAATGTATTTAAGCTGTTAGGTGTATCAGCTAAAAGACCAAATGAAACAAAGAATTATGAAATAGTTTGGACTAGATAGTGTGGGTACTGTATTCATAACATTTTCATAATAGTCTTCAACTTACTAGTGTATTCTCTTACAGAGAATAAATGTCTGTATTTCCTTCAGTTTGTATTTTATTAACATCATACATTTGTTATTTCAGGTCTGTAACAGTGTATTCAACAGCTGGGACCAGTTCAAAGACCATTTGGTTTTACACACTGGGGATAAACCCAACCATTGTACTCTATGTGACTTGTGGTTTATGCAAGGAAATGAATTAAGGAGACATCTCAGTGATGCTCACAATATTTCTGAGCGACTCATAACTGAAGAAGTCCTTTCGGTAGAGACACATGTGCAAACTGAACCAGTGACATCAATGACTATTATAGAACAAGTTGGGAAGGTACATGTGTTACCATTGCTTCAGGTGCAGGTGGATTCAGCACAAGTAACTGTGGAACAAGTCCATCCAGATCTGCTCCATGACAGCCAGGTGCATGATGCCCATGTAAGTGAGCTTCCAGAGCAGGTCCAAGTGAGTTATCTAGAAGTGGGTCGAATTCAGACTGAAGAAGGGACTGAAGTACACGTGGAGGAGCTGCACGTTGAGCGGGTAAATCAGATGCCAGTGGAAGTACAAACGGAGCTTCTAGAAGCAGACTTGGATCACGTGACCCCTGAAATCATGAGCCAAGAGGAGAGCGATCCTAGCCAAGTGGATGCTGCTGAGCCTGCCGGGGAACATCACAGAGGGGCTGACAGTTTAGAGACCAAACCAACAGAGGATTCTCAAGCTAAAAAGGCAGAGAATGACAGAACCGCTTTGCCAGTTTTAGAGTGAAATGAAAAATGAGAATATTTTTAAATTTACATGTTGGGTTTTTGAACTGATTATAGGCAGTGTGACTGTCCTTAAGCTCACAGATAAGTGGACCAAAGTTAAACTATTTCCTGTTGTGCTGAACTGTTTCTATCGAAACAAACTGATTCCCCTTCCCACCACCTCTCACCCCAGTCAATGCCACAGAGTGGGGATCTTTCTCATAAATGAAGGGGAGCTTTGAGAAGTATATTTCTGGAAATTTAAATGGAATATATTCTTATTATATAGTTGGGTACGAATGTATCTATTTTCATTGTGGTAAGGGTTCTCTCTTTTCTCTTCCCCAGGTCATGTTCTTCCTCAGATTCTTTCCATATTGTAAAATCAAACGTAAAATCATTAGAATACAAACTTATGTATTCTAATGCATGTTAGAAAATTGAATATATAGGACACACAAGGCTGCATGAAGAAAAGTGCATTGTTACTGTGCAGTTAAATTTGGGTCTGGCTTTCTTTCTTTTGAACAACATTCTTGTCTGCCCCAATAGTCATAAATGCCATCCCTGGGACAGAAACAGAGTAGTGGTGGCAACATTTCTAGAATGTAAAAAAAAAAAAAAAAAAAAACACACCCATGTGCCTTTTCAAAACCAACTACTATAAAGCATATCTGGTTCTTTCAAAGTTTGTGTTGTAAGGAGCAATGTAGACAGTGCTATAATACTTCATATTTTTGCTTTATGATGACAATTACCAATTCTTTTTAAGTTAGGTTGAGAAATTTCATTTAATGGCAGTTGAGCCATTTTCAATTGGGAAAATTCATTTATATCTGTGGTAAACTTTATTTTGATGAGAATTGCACTAGTATTTTACCATCAGATGAAAAAAAAATGAGCATCATTTAAAAATTAACGTATTTAAAGTACAGAGGAAAAACATGTATATAATATATCAGGCTTTGTTTTGAATGGAATCTTTTTTTCCAATCCTTAATGTAAAGATCTTGTGCTATAACTTTTAAAGCCATACAAATAAGAGTGCTAAACTGTGGACTTAAAAGTAGGCTTGTAAATATTTTTAATCAGTATTACTTGGAAAATAAAATATAACAACCACATAAACCAATATGCTATTTTCTTTACCTGTTAAATTTTGGGAGATATTTACATTTTTAAAGTAAACTTTAAAATTATGTGTTCATGACTCATTTTTTTTTAATTAACAGTGTAAAAGTTGGTATATGGTCAGAGATAATTGTCTCATGTGATTTTGCATATGTATTATTAGCATGACTCCTTCGTGAATTGAGATATATGATTCTCAATACATACTTCCTACCCCAAAAATCAGCTCAAAAGAGAAGAGGAAGAAATTTGTATTTTTTGTAGTTCATATAGTGGACACAACAGCAAGTGGAATTTTTTTAGTAGATCCTACGTATTTAAGCAAATACTTTCTCCCGTTAATGTGTTAAATTTAAAAGATCAATCAACTAACACCTTTTGGTAATCTTGACGTTAAACGGTAACACATTATGAAATATACTGAAGACAATCGCTTTACACTATTGGAGAAGTCACAGATTAAGAAGGTTGTGTTTTTAAGGTCAAAATAAGTGAACACTTCAGGTATGTTCTGCTTGGCAATTAAGTACCTACCGCAAAGCTTATTTATATTTTATTTTCTCAGAAATTAGAAAATACTGATAATAGAATTATATCACATTGAGTTTTTAGTTTGCCTTAGGGTGCTTATGTTCCTGAGTTGGGATTTTGTTGGTGGTGGTATTTATTTATTTATTTATTTATTTTTCTTAAAGCCTTAGCAGATAGTGGCCTCAAGCATAAATTGCCAACTAGTATCTAGTGAATTCTGAATGCTAAAAATAGCTTATGCAGTGCCCTTAAGCGAAGATATGAAACAAGGTTTATTTTTAAGTATGATCCTCTTTGAAGAGCTGTGACCACAAGGTAGAGATCAGAAGCAAAGGTATATCAAAGTGTTAACATTAGCATTTGAGTTTTTATATTTGGCAAAGCTTTTCAAGACAGATTTGAGAGGCAGGTATAGCTTGTTTTCTTTTTCCCCAAAGGGATAAATAAGGCTATCAACTTGCTTAGAATGCCAGTGAATTTGGTTGGAAAAGGATAGGAAAACCACCCAGGGAGGATAAGTAGCACTTTGTAGTTTGCAAAGCACTATGTAAAATACCTAACAGCTTTTAAAACGGATGTGTATTTGCTTCAAGTGTTGAATTGGACGTTTGTTCCTATGGTGCTTTCCCACTGTATTCCTATTGGGGTTTTAAGCTGAGTTTTAAGTTGAACAGTAGAGTGTGATGTTGGTGGCAGGACAGCGCCTCTCTCCCCTGCTCCATTGTTGGAGCAGCTGTTTTCAGGTACCAGTTGGGTGTCCAGCAATTCCATTCTGATGCTTCTAATCTCCCACTCACCCACAGTACCAGAACATTGCCCCCATTTCAGGCACAGTCACAGATGGAGTCAGCAGGATACCAACACCCATGCCCACCCAACTACAAATTTGGGGTTCCCATGACCCCTCCACCAACAAGTTGGGTCATCCCCTAGAACAACTCAGGAAAGCACAATACTTGAAGTTTTATTAAAAAGGGTATATAACTCAGGAGTACATAAGAAGATTGGGGCCCAGAGTAGGAAGTCAGTTTCTCTGTCATGGTTCTCCACCCTCCCGGCACTTTGACATGTTCATGCTTGTTTAACTGAAGCTTCCTAACGTGGGCTCATTAAATCATTGGTCATTGGTGACTGAACTGTCAGACTCTAGCCCCTCTGCTCTCCTCAGAGGTCTCTAGAGTGGGGCTGATAGTTTTAGCCCCCTAGTTATAATTCCTGAGGTGACCTGCCTCTATTGAAGTGTTTAGGGACCCCAGCCTGCGGCCATAGCCCTGTGGCATCTGATCCAGTCAGATCTCAGAAGGTAAGCAGGGTGGGGTCTGGTTAGTACTTGGATGGGAAACTACCTGGGAACACCAGGTGCTGTAGGCTAGGGAGAAGGACCCAGCAGCCCACTCCCAAAAGTCAATCTGCCATTGGAAACCCTATGAATAGCAGAGAAGCACTGACAATAGTGTTTCACCTGTTGTAGGTAGGGTCGCTATGAGTCGGATACCTATGAGTAGATATTGACTGGGGTGGCACCTAACTACAACAACAGGGGCCCCATGCCATTAGTCATTTCAATAGAGTAAACTGGTACAGTCAAAAGGGGCTTGTTAGGAATAACAAAAGACATTGCTATCAGGAAATTCCAAGGGCTTTAGGAGCTCTACTAGGAACTAGGAAATATGTATTTGGTTTTTTTTTTTTTTAATTATACCACACTCTCGACATCCGGCATTCAAAGGAAAAAAGCCCTAGTATCAATACATTTAAAATTAGAAGTCTTGAATATTACAGAAAACTGAAGCCTCTTGTAGTCTTACTAGTTTTAAAAGGCTGCCATCATATACTACTGAATGTAAAGAATAGTTTCATAGAAATTTGCTGCTTCCACTACTTTAAGCTTGGAATTAAATGTTTCAGGCTTCCACAAGTCCACTTCTATATAGTCCATTTTGTAAGTCAACAGGCTTAATAAACCAAAGAATGAGGCTTAAGCATAAAGTCTTCACCAATCAAGTGGATTTTAGTTTACAGCTTCAGTTTAGCATGGGTTGATTGTTTTGAGTGATCATGGCATCAGTAAGGTGTTCACATGAAAATACTATTTTATAACTGATATGCAAAATTACATGTAAATGCCTGACTGCTTTATAAACTCTAGCTTTTTTCTTTCTTTTTTTTTTTTTTGTTTTTTTTTTTTTGGTACCATGGTGTTGAACCTGGGTCCTTGCTCAGTCTAGGCAAATGCTGTACCACTGAGCTGCTCCCCTAGACCCTTTTTTGTCTTGAGACAGAGTTCCCATAAATACACAGGATGCCTCTGACCTTAAGCTTGTGATCCTCCTGCCTCAGCTTCCTGAGTCTGAGTTGAGAGGGTTATGTGCTGCACCACTTGTTTAGCCTGATTTTGCTGGAGAGAATATAACAGCTTTGAAGTCATCAACACTATCCTTTGTGCTAATTCCATCTAGGGAGACCAAGGCTAGGTGTTTTTCACTGAGCTGTGCTGTAGCTCTTAACAAAATTTGGAATAAAGGATTCTAATGAGAAACAGCAGGGATTTATCAAACCCTCATCCTCACCACCAATTAATGAGATCCTTCCTAGTTAGAGGCCTAGAAGTGTATTGCTTTGAAACCATAAATTCAGAGGCTACCATTACCATAAATGTAGTCTCAACTTATGAAAGATATCTTAGAATTCTGCTCTGTGTCCTATAAACTACTTCATTAACCCTATCGACATGGTACATAGTAGAAAAGCAGCATGTGAATTTGATCTCCTTGCCTTTCCTACAACCTGATATGACATAATTATTCAACTGAAATAACCCCTACCTTGATATTTCTACCAAAATGTAGTCTAGGAAAGAAAATTTTCATTGTAACATAATACCTGTCAGTCATGAATAACCTTTGTACTGCACACTTTATTTTTAGTTACCTCAGTGATCTCATGAAGCTACTATTACTAACTCATTTTATAAACTGAGGAAATGAGGAAGGAAAAGAGGAGAAAGAGCTGACAAGAAGTAGAGTCAGTATTTGAGCTGAGGGAGTTAGACCGTTTGGACAGTATGCCAGATCCCTAAAATCTCCGTTGTTGACAATATTGGATTGCACGAAGCACAGGATACCTATGTTCTTTTTGGAATCCACATCCGCCATTGATAGCCTTGGAAGCAGAGGGGATAAGAGATCAGGAAAGCTGGCAAGATCCACGCAGCAAATCCCCTATTTGCTTCCCCTGGCCCTGAGGCCACAGGCCTTTGTAACACCTTTTTGAGTTGTCCTTCACAGTCACTTCCTCTCCCTTTGCCCTGAATTCTAAAGAAAATCCATACCTGAATGATTAACTGCCAAATCTTTTAATTTACAAAACTCAGAACATCTGGTGACCTTCAGATTATATCAGAATGTGTAAGATGATGCTTTACTTGGGGGAAAGTATTGTTTGTCTAAAGAATTATAGGCACTAGCCCCAGGAGGTCCAAGGTGGTTCTGTGTTCCTGTCAAGAAAAGACACATGCCCTTCTTCCTTTCAAATACTTCACTCAACATGTAGCCTTCCTGCCCACTCTCTCACACGCCTCCTTTCCCTCCCTATAGGGAGGCCCTTTCCTGTACCTAAGTTCCCCAAGATGGTCTTTTGTAAGGGGATGAGAGTCCTCCCATCTCAGAATGCTGCTCCTTAAATAAACCTGATTTCCTTCCCACCAACTCTTATCTCTCAAGTATTGGCTTTTGAGTGGCAAGCAGGCTGACTTGGGTCCAGGAACATGTAGGCAGTGGTTCAGCAGACATCAGTATCTTGTTAAATAAAACACACTTTGATGGACCCCACACCCAGACTTGCTGATTCAGTTGGTCTAGGATAGGGCCTGGGAATTTTTTTTTTTTTTTTTGCATTTCTAACAAGTTCCCAGGTAATACTGATGCCGTTAGTCCTGAAACTGCACTTGGAAAACATCTGACATAGAGTACTTCAAGGAAGTTCAGTTGATTAGCCACTGGAGTGAAGCTTCCCTCCCCCCACTCCCTCACCCATCCATGCTAAGAATCAAACCCAGAGCCCCGAACATGCTAGGCAGTGCCCTACTGACTGAGGTATAGCCCCAGCCCTGGAATGAATGTTTTGAGAGGCTCTTTTTATAGGATAGCCAGGTACTAACTATAGAAATACCTTGTTAGATGTTGATGTTAGCCTTTCGTTGTGATGACTAAGACAAGTTTTGGGTTTTTTCCTATCTAGAACATTCTATTTATTCTCAGTACCTAACTACTTTCATGTTTTTAAAATGAAAATGCCACAAAGACATGAAATGTCCAAGAACAGTGAGACCTGAAAAACTTGAAAATCAGAATAATTGATTAGGTAATACTTTTGTTTCCTCTTGGTAACTCAAGTGTACATTAGACACAAAATGTTAACTAGTACCTGCCAAGAAACAAATATGGCTGTATGAATTCACTTAGGAGAATAGTTGATCATTTACTCTGGTTTGAGGGTCTGGTGGACTATTAGAACAGTAGCTGTTTCATGAAACGGTAGTTATCTAAGGGATGTATAACTTTAGATACAGCAAGGAAATACTATGAAGGGAGTAATGTGGGCCCAGAACCCACATTCAAGTGAAATAGTGCTTATTTAAGACTAAAATCCTCCAACAAAGATAATTTGATTCAAATTTGACATTTTTAAAAAAACTTTTCATAATAGGTAATTTTGCTAAGTTTCAATCAACCCAGAGCTGTCAGCTATTCTTCATTGCTCAACTGTAAATAACACCCACCATCATTCATAGGAAAGTATCACACTAATCTCTATACAGGGCTGGGATTTAGCTCAGTTGGTAGAGCGCCGTGCTGCAGTTTCTGAGGTCCTGAGTTCAATTCCCAGCACCACATAAACCGGAAAAGGGCCTGGCAATCCACTCCCAAGGCAATCCCAAAACAGTTAGCCATTCAAAACCCTATGAGGGCCGCTATGAGTCGGATACCGACTCGACGGCACCTAACAACATCAACAACAAAGATTCTCACTGTGTAGCTACTATGTTCCAAACTTCTTGAATATGAAACAGGTTATGTCTTTTTGAGTTGCAGATTCAACTCTGTAGCAGTGTGCAGGCTTAGAAAAATCACCCCTAAGATTTGTCAAATATCCTTTCTAGGGGGAAGGAAGAAGGAATACTAGATGTGGGGAACCTCTCATGAATGATCCAGGTTCACATTCAGTATAAGTGCAGTGTACCAGGTGAGTTAATGCCCAGAAAAGGAGAGTAGAATGTCCCTATGTACTCTTGAATAGTACCAACTAACAAACTCTCAGTAAAGGGGATTCTGACCATCTTGATCCCCAACCCCTTAGACACCATGATAAAAGGAAGATACTATAACACATTTCAGTAGTGGATCTCCCTGCCAACCATCCCCAGCTTACTGACCCAAAGTTAAGAAACGTTAATTTACTATTGCTGAAAGCCTCATCTCATTGATTCTTATGACATCTCCCAGATCACAGATGAGGGAAGTGAAGCTAAAAGATACTTGATATCAAAGGCATCATACAGCTAGTAAAAGCAGAGCTGGAAATCAAGGTGTAGCTTTGTGACTCAAAAATCTGGACTTTTAACCACCATCAGCATTTCTCAAAGCACAGCCCAAGTACCCACTACATTAAAATCATGTGGTAACTAAACATGTATTTGATTTTCCTGTCAATATAGGAGAGCCGGTTTAGAACACTAAATTGCAGTGAGCTTCCCAATTACCATAGAACTACCTACAGCATCTATGTAGGCCCCACAGTTTCACAAAGTCTTTAGGAAAATATTTTTTCTGACATTGTGTTTTTTTCTGACACATATTCTCATTGTAGAGAATGAAAAAAATACTGAAAGGTATTAACAATCTCCTATGATTCTACCAGGTAATGAAAGACATTTCTAATGTTTGGTATGTTTCCTTCTAGTCACATGTACCACAAATTTGTATTATTCTGTTTTGAAACTTTTGCTTTCACTTAATGTGTGGAAAGTACTCGAAATAAGATTTTTTTAGCCTGTATATACTGCCACATTATAGTCCACGATTTTGTAACGCCCCCTCCACATCACCCCCAGAAGAGAAACAGCACTTTTTGAAGTGAAGGGTAGCTGATGTATTTCAGTCATGTGTAGCTGTGGAGTGGCAGGACTGCAAGGCAAGAGGTCTAAAAGAAGGGTTCTGCTGTGGAAGGAGCAGGCCCTAGCATCCCTGCTAAAAGAGAAACAGGAGTGCAGGGGGCTCTGGGATGGAGTCTAACTGCATTAGGAGTGATTTCTGATGCAGTTTCAAGTTTTCATTGCTCTGTGGAGGCGTGATGTGAGGGCCTATGCCATAGAGAGGGCCTATGCCATCTCCTATATCAGATGGGGAGTTGAGGTTCTTGATTTCTAGGCAATTTTCCTATGAAATTTTATCCCATGCACTGTCATGTGGGATTCAAAGAGTCTTTCATAGCTTTAAAAATGTGTAATGTAGCTGGGTGCCATGGTGCACGCCTGTAATCTCAGCAACTCAAGAGACTGAGGCAGGAGGATCCTGAGTTTGAGGCTAGAGGCAGCCTGTATAACTTACAAGACCCTCTCCCAAGAGAAAAAATTAAAAAGGGACTGAAAGTGCTGCCCAGTGGTAGTGCACTTGCCTAGCACATGCTTTGGGCTCAAAGCCCAAGTACTGGAAAAAAAAAAAAAAAAAAAAAAAAAAAAAAAAAAAAAAAAAAAAAAAAAAAAAAAAAAAAAAAAAAAAAAAAAAAAAAAAAAAAAAAAAAAAAAAAAAAAAAAAAAAAAAAAAAAAAAAAAAAAAAAAAAAAAAAAAAAAAA
>VMDO01004657.1:0-79574 GCA_007922755.1 Pedetes capensis | reverse complement strand
TTAAAGACAAATCTCTCACAGAGAACCTTTATCCTACACAAATAGATGACCATTCTCAGAAAGCAAGGAAGCAATTGTTTCAGGTTCTTTTGATTTCCCTACTAATGGCCAGTGCATGGAGCTGTCCAAGGTTTTGTCTTGCCTTTCTTGTTCCTGACCCTTTTAGTTATCAAGCAAAAAGGCAGCAATAAGGAAGAGCACTGACTGCAGAGTCAGATTGCCTAGATTTGAATCCCAGCACAGCTTTCTACAGCTGTGTGACCTTAAGTCATATGACCTATCTGAACCTCAATTTCCTCATCAAAACAGGGAGAACCCAACTCGTAGATTATTGAGAGGATTTAGTCAGTTAATCTTTCTAAAAGTGTTTATTATAGTGCCTGATAAATAGAAAAAAAAAAAAGAATCCTTGGGTCCCATACTTTTTCTTTTTTAACCATAAAAAGACTTTAAATGTAGGTTATTTTTCCCCTCAGCACTTTTGATCTTGTAAATATTGCCCTGGAATCATGAATACACAGGATGGGGAGCATTTGGATGTGGAAAGATTACTCAGAGAGCTATGACTCCGTGTCTAGACCTAGCTCTGCCATTAACCAGCTGTGTGACCCTTTGGGAGATAAATTGTAATGAGCTTCCCTTGCTAAGTGTGACCCTTGCTAAATTAACTGACTTCTCTGAACTCAGGTTCTTTCTCTATAAAATAAAGGGCTTACACCTCAACAAATATCCTCCATGCTTAGTTTTTTGTGAATTGAATTCCCAGCTCAATCCAGTGGTTTGGCTTCCTTGCTTTTGTTTTGGTACTGGGATTTGAACTCAGGGCCTCACGAATACTTTGCAAGCACTCTACCACTGAGCTACACTCCCAGCCCATTTTTCACTTTTTATTTTGAGAAAGGGTCTCACTAAATTAGGCAGGCTGCCTCTGGCCTTGAACTTTCCATCCTCCTGCCTCAGCCTTCTGAGTCGCTGGGATCACAGGGGCGCGCCATCGTGCGCGGCTGGCTTCCTTGTTTGTAAATTGGAAAAATAATATTTGGCACCTATCATTAGCCAGAGGACTATTGCTAGGGGTAGGTATGCGACTAGGGGAGGGAGCCACTAAGTGGCACCATGAGAACCAGTTCTGAAATACGCAAGGAATCCAGGCAGAGGGTGACATTAGCCCTTCATTCTGCAGAGTCTCAGCCCTGCCAGACTCACCCGGAGTTGCTGTCAGGATGCTTTGCTGGAAACCCCCGTTCTTTCGGAAGGGTTAACGCGTTGCGCTGTCCCAACGACTCGGAGAGCGTGGCCCAGAAGCTGGAGCGGCTCAGCGCAAAGCCTTGACAGGAGCTGTGTCAGCCCACTCTCCGCCTGCAGCAGTTCCCCATCCTCGCTGCAGACGGGCTCCGCTCCGAGCCAGGCCCGAGCCCCCTCCCGGAGAGCCTGAGCGGGGTGTCCCCGGGCGCACCCTCCCCCCGCCCCTCCCCCCTGGCTGCCATAGAAACCAGCTGCCGGGTCCCGGCCGCGTCCCGACGGCGGCAGTCCTTCCCCGCGCCCCTGGGCCGGCCCCCCACTCCGGATTGGTCCTCGGGGAATCGCTGCCCGGCACCTGGGTCCTCGCCGCCGATCCGGGTCCAGGCCGGCGGGCGGGGACTGCCGGGAGTCGGCGCTGAGGTCGCAGCCCCTGACAGCGCTGGGAGCCTCGGGCGCGACCCGGGCGCCTGCGCAACGCGACACCCACGGGCGCCCGCGCCTCTGCCGCGCCAACCACCCGCGCGCCCAGCACGGCGCGGCTGGAGATCCGGCCTCGCGGTGGAGGTGAGCGCAGGGCGGCGGGCGCGGGGCGCAGGGCGGCGGGGCGCGGGGTGGCGTGTGGCGGGTTCAGGGTGCAGGGCGGGGAGCGCGGGGAGCGGGGCGCAGGGCGGCGGGCGGCGGGCTCTCCTCCTGCGCCCGCGTCCCGCCCGCCCTGCCTGTGCGGGGCTACGGAGCTGCGTGTCGGGGGAGGCCGCCTTTCTTAGGTCCCGAGAGAGATCCGGAGACACACAGTCTGGCCCGGATGGCGGGGAAGTGGGGTCCAGACAGGGTTCCGCGTCCTCCGGGTGTCCCCACCCCGCTGCTCTTGGCCGATCGTCGCGCAGGAGGAGGGGCGTTAGCTCAGGTCCGGGGCGCTCGCGCGGGCGCGGGTGTCCGGTGCGGCGCCCATGTGCGTGTGCACGCGTGTGTGCGGTGCCGGCGCCCGTGTCGTGTGCGCGTCCACACGTGAGCCCGAGAGGGAGGCACAGCCCCTAGCGGTGCGCACACGGATGCGCCGGACCAGAGCCCCTGGGCACAAGCCCAGGTTTGTTAGTTTGTGACAAGGGCTGAGGACCCGGGTGACCCGGACCCCACCCGCGCGAGCTCGGGCTAGCGGTGGAGGGCACTGACCTCGCACAGCTGCGGCCCCGGGGAATTGAACCTCCCACCGCACCCCACACCACCACGCTGCCCCGCGAAGGGCGCTTCACGGCAAACTAAGGACGAGCTTCGTCCCTCTTTCTGGATGTTCTTCCAGGAATCTTAGGAGCTAGAGGACTTGGTGATGCTACCAGGAAAGGATCGCAACGGGGTCTTTAAACTCGGGTTTGGATCAGTTTCCGCGAGCTGGACACATCTGCGTAGATGGAGAGGTCAAGACAATAGATAAAGGTGCTCTTAGCCCTAATAAGGGCAGCCAAGATTCAGCCATCTGTACTTTTTTCCCTTTCCTTTTTTCCTCCCCTCCCTTCCTCCTCTCTTCTTTTCCCCCTCTCCCCCGTCTCTCTCCTGTTTTCCTCCTCCCAAGTGTAGTAGACAAGAGGGCTCTATGTTAGACCCACCCTCCCCCATCCCATTCCTCATCCCATTTCAAAATAAGAGCGAATGAATCACATTCTAAGCTCTCACCCGTGTAATTCAGACAAGTTTGGAAATTAAACAAATCAAGTTTGCACTGGAGGCCACGGGATCCAAAAGGGAAACAAACAAAACCAGAACCGCCCCCCCAAAAAAAAAAAATTGTTCCAAGTTAAAATTTCAAATGGGGATCTAAAACGAGTGTTTGTTTATGGTAACATTTTTTCTTAATGCTTGAAAATATGTATCACACAAGCTTGCATCATCAGCGTTCAATGTGATTCACAGAAGCGTTTCAGAAGATGGTTTCTGTTATTGTTGCAAAAGCCTTTCTAATTTGGGTTGCCATGGTAACTGAAGAAGTCGCCCTGTACTTGAGAGGCTGCCTGGCTTAATCAGGAACTGTACTTGAGGGGAACTCCTCAGGTCCCCTCGTGTCACCATGGTAATGACTGAGTGTATAAAAAAGATATTTGTTTCTTTTCCTTAAAGTATTCAAATCCCAAGCCATGTTTTTGAAGGGTTTCTTTAAGCTTTATCTTCTCAGAGTTTGCAATTTGTGCAACAGATTTTTACGCTCAGACAGATGAGAGTAAACACTACCCTCCATCAAGTCAAATGGGCCAAGCAGTCCTGTGGCCCCCGCCCTCTTCCCATACCCACTGCTCTAATAGAGCACAAAAGAGAATGTTTGCTCTTCAAGGAATCCTGGCCTGGGACCAGATCCTCCTCTCCATCTAGCATTTAAATGTGGAATCCTAATTAACTTTCTAATTAGGAGGTAGGGGTGTTGGTGGGGGTCCTGGGAGAGGCTAGTGGGGAAAAAGCTGAGCCCAGCTCTCCACCCACTGGGGTTTTTGGTTCGCTGTTGAATTTGCTTAGTAAAGCCCTCAAGAGTTTATTTTCGGACTGACCACTGTTAAGTGGTAAGCCTGGAAAAACCTCAGAGAGGCCTCCTTCTGTGTTAGGAAAAAAATGTGGCTTGGATATTTGGTTTGAGGGGTGTGTGTGTGTGTGTGTGTGTGTGTGTGTGTGTGTGTGTGTGTTTAAATAACCAAACTGAATTTAAAATAAAGGCAGGTTTTATGAAATCTAAGTTCCCCAGGAATAACTACAGATAGGCCATAGACTCCTTTATGGTCTCATTTACCTTTAGGTTTTTAGTTAATAAAGCTTAATTTGGAACAAGCAGTGGTTCCATCAGTAAGTGTTGGTATCATTGAAAACCATAATTCTTTACCCATCCACAATTCCTGAGCTTTGAATTCTATAAATCAATTTTACACATTGATAGCCTATGATTGGAAAATTTGAAAGCCAGCAGAGTTACACTATTAAAAGAAGAAAAGCAAATAGGTTCATGTTTTCAGCCACATATAGAGTTCCATTTTGAGAAACTTAAAAATTAAAATATACCATTAAATCCAACTTCATTCTTTGAATCTGGTCACTATTTCTCTAGGATTAAAGCAACTAAATTCACTGGCTGATTTTCTTTCAGCTATTCAAAGGACAAATTGGTTATAAAATTGGTTTTATTAATTCTGTATCTTGATATTTCTCATTATTCTAGAATTAAAATTATAAATTACAGGCAAAGGAAAATATTCAAATTACTGAAGATAATAGTCTACAGCCTGAATTAAATGTACTTAAATGTACATTAAATTTACTTAAATGAAATGTACTTAAATGCTCTTAAATTACTTTCAGTAACTTCAGTAACTTCAAGGTTAGCTCAGTCATTATTATATGGCATGCTGAGGAATACTAACAAGTTTTGCAGATGGGCAAGCTGCATCCAAAAGACAAATGATTTCAGTTAACTACATGGAAAATCAAGAGACAAAAATGTAAATCACCTGGCAGGTCTATGAACATGAGTAGTAGCTTTGACTTAGAGGAAGTCAGTGTGAGAAGAGAGATGGGGTAGGGATGGTTGGAAGAATTTTAGAGAGAAAAATCAGCCTGTAAGAAGAAAGTCTCAAATGAGGAGAAAACAGATTAAAGGACAGGGAGTGAAAGAGAAAATGTCTGAGTGTAGAGAGAGTTATACGAGGAAAAGCCAAGGAGGAGAATGGGAATCTAAAAAGAACTTCACTCCTCTTTAGCCTCCTTGAGAACATTGACTCTTTTCCAGCCAGCCCCGATACCCTATTTACAAAGCCTGTGACTTACTCAGAGACTCCTTGGGAGGCCTGCGCTGGGGAACACAGTGCTTTCTGGCTTTGCCACCCACCCAGATGGTTTTGGCTGTGGCAGCTTTCCCTGTCCAGATCTGCCGAACTAGCTACTTGCCAGACCTTTCCTTCCTGTCCTTAGGCCAGTAGGAAGTTTTCTACATCTCTGTTGGAATCATTTAGTTGAGATCATTTATAAACACACTTGGTTATGTAATTGCAACCTAGTTTCTTTTCCTTCAACAATTATTTAAATTGTTATCAAAATAATGCATTCATCCAATTTTATGACTTAAAACACACATTAAAACATCATAACAAAAACAACCCTCCTGTTCCCAAAGTATAATCCCCTTCAGTTCTTCAGTTTGCTCACTTACTTTCCTATTTCCAAACAATTAGCTTATGTTGCTTGTTCTTGATTTGTCAGTTTCAGACAAGGTCTATTGACTTACACAGGTATTTTTGCAATATAGTTCATTGAAGAAAATCAGCCAGAGCCCCATTAGCAAAACCCTTCATTTCAAAATGAGAGGCTTGAGAAAGCTCCCAACAGCATCTACCTTGGAGGAAAAGGGT
The DNA here is from genome assembly GCA_007922755.1 of Pedetes capensis. Classification (NCBI taxonomy): domain Eukaryota; kingdom Metazoa; phylum Chordata; class Mammalia; order Rodentia; family Pedetidae; genus Pedetes; species Pedetes capensis. Next base: position 73,956 of record VMDO01004657.1, on the reverse strand, counting down.
TAAATGTTTCAAAGGACTTCAGCTAGGGCAGCCAAAGAGTTGGTTTCAACTATAGTTGTTCAAGAATAGCTCATTGAAGAGAGAGGAATTGTTCTTGCAGGTTACTAGCCATTGTTTAGGGAATTTGGATTTATGGAGAGGGATGGGCAGGAAGAATTAGAACCTAAAGTCATGTGCTAGGATAGTGAGGAACAGTGGCTCCAGGCAACAAGGATTTGCATGGACCATAATGGAAAATTCTCAGTCCTTCAGCATTTCCCATAAATTATGTTGTTGCTGTTGTTAGGTGCCATATAGCGACCCTACCTACAACAGGCAAAACACTATTGTCAGTGCTTCTCTGCTGTTCATAGGGTTTTCAATGGCAGGTTGATTTTTGGGCGTTGGTTGCCGGGTCCTTCTCCCAAGCCTACAACTGGTGTTCCCAGGTGGTCTCCCATCCAAGTACTAACCAGGCCCAATCTTGCTTAGCTTCGGAGATCTGAGGGGATCAGACGCCACAGTGCTACAGCTGCAGGCATCCATAAATTATATCACACTTTAAATTAAATTCATGCTGATTTTACATTGTTCTGACTGGATACAAATTGTTCACTGCACATTCAAGTTGTGAACTGTGTCTTTATCTCTCCGTCTCTCTCTCTCCATTCTTCCTCCTCCTTCACTCTCCCCTCTCCCTCTCCCTTTCTTTGTTTTATATAACTTTTGGGGAAATATTATCACTTTTTCATTAGCTTAATTTTTAGGAACCTATTGCTATCTCTTTCCAAATATTCTAATGGCTCTGTAAAGCACCTCTTCTTAGTATTTTCCTCACAATCAAATGCATCAGAAAACCATTAGTTCCTTCCTGGCCTCACCCCAGCCCTCTAGAATGGAGCACCCAGTCCTCTAATCTGAATCACTCATTTTCCAGCCCTGGTGCACATTGGTATCTTGAGGCTTTCTTTCTCCTACTTTCTGTTCAGGTTCCATGTTCTCTTGTTTTCCTTGTTCTTGTTTTACTCCTTCATTTTCTAGAGCACTTGCTCTAGTTATGGGAAGTAAATTTTTGAGCCTTAACCTGTCTGAGAATGTCTTTACTCTCACATTTGATGCATTACCTGGGTAATGGATTCCAGGTTGGAAATTAATTCCTGCAAACTTCTGATGGCATTGACTCATCACTTTGTAGCTTCCATCGTTGCAGAAAAGTTCAATGCCATTTTGGTTTTTAACTCTTTGCATAAGATCTATTTTTTTTCTCTCTGGAACCTTGTAGGATTCATGAGATTTTACTAAAATAAGAATTTACTTTGTGAGACTTTCCATTTTTTTTTTTCCAGTACCGGGGGATGAACCCAGGGCCTCATGCATGCTAGGTGTGCACTCTATCACTGAGCTACGCTCCCAGCCTCTTTTTTATATTTTATTTTGAGACAGAGTCTTATTAAGCTGCACAGGCAGCCTCTGGCCTCAAACTTGCGATCTGCCTCAGCCTTGTGAGTCACTGGAGTACAGGCTGTGCCACAGGGCCTGGATTTGAGTGGGCCCTTTCAACTTAGAAATTCGTGTTTTTCACTTCTGGGGAATTACAGAGAGGCATATTTGAAAATTTGTCTTATCTATTGGTTACATTTCCATCTCATCTGTCGATTCTTGTTGGTAGCTGTTAGCATCAGCTAAGGACTTTGATGTTTGAATGACTTGGTTGATGCCCTTGGGAATGAAATACGCTGCCAAACCATCTTACATTCCAATTCTGTTTTTTTTTTTTCCACCAGTTTTTTGTCTTTAAAGAAAATTATCTCTATTCTCATTCCTATAGGAATCACACCCTTAATCTCACTAACAGAACATTTGCTGTGTGGAACATCTTGGTTGTAAAACATAAACCAAGGCAAAGGCAGATTGATCCTAAAATAATGGTCAAGCCTGAAATGATGATGCATATTACATGACCTTTTATGCCAACTACTGGTATTCTGTAGTGTGACTATTTCTTTAGACATAGATTTGTTCATCCTCTCATTTTACAGTAAGGACACAAATCCAGAGATGAGAAGTGTGGGTCACATAGCTACTCAGAAGGAACACAATCATCTCCCCTGACGTTTCTTTTTTTGAGGTGCTGAAGTGCTGGGAATTGAATCCAGGGCCTCATGCATGCTAAGCAAGTGCTGTATCACTGAGCTATGCCCCTAGTCCTCCCTGACTCCTTTGAAATATTCTTTCTCCCTGACACCTGTCTCTCCTTAGCTAGCTAGTCTTACATTTCTTTCATTTTTAAAAATTGTTTTTTCTTTACTATAAATAACCATTATACCTTTTTATCACAAAGCATATTATAGTGTATGTATTATAACACAATATATACTCCAGAGGCAGTAAGAAATAGTGGTCAAGGCTTACTTCTGGAATCAGCTTGTTGGGGTCAGATCCTGGCTGTGATTCACCTGCTGTGTGCTTGTGTTAGTCAGCATTTTGTTATTGTAACAAAATGCCTAAATAATCAACTTATGAAGGAGAAGGGTTTATTTTGGCTCATGTTCTGAAGGTTTCAGTTTAATGATTGGTTGGTTCCATTGCTTATGGGCCTAAGGTGAGGCACCGTATCATGATGGCAATGTGTGATAGAAAAGAACCACTGCCTTGATGGCCAGAGAGTGAAAAACAGGAGGAAGGAGAGACTGAAGTCCCAATATTCTCTTCAAGTCTGTGCCCCCAAATAACTGGAGGACCTCTCACTAGGTCCCACCTCTTAAAGTTCTACTACCTCCCAATAGTGCTACTCCAGGGATAAGCCTTGAACAGATGGGACTTTGGGGGACATTCCACATGCAAACCACAGCAGTGATCTCAGGCAAGTAATTTCACCTCTGTGTGCCTCTGTGTCCTGGGCATAATAGCATATACTTTGTGGGGTTGTTGTGAGAATTGAATAAATTGATTCATGTAAAGTTCTACCCCAATAAATATCATTATTAACAGTGTCATTGTCAAAACTACAGGAATAAATACTAAAATGAAAGAATTATATTTAATTTTATCTCTAGTCCCATTCATAATTTCACCTAGAGAGATTACCAGGATTAACATTTCAGATGGTGATTTTTTAGTAGCTAAAAACAAAGCAAAAAAAAAAAAAACCCTCTGGGATACTGTATGTACAGTATATTTATTACTTTTTCCATTTAACTATATTTTGAGCCTGTGTTCATGCTATTGAACAGTCAGTATTCTGTATGATAAATTTGCTTTCTATATCAGTTGTAACACAGAGTTTATGAATTGGGTTCTCAATAAGAACTCACTGGGAAACCAACTCTTCCTTTTGGACCTTTTGGGTGTAGAGAGAGACCATCTCACCATGAAGGTGGGCAGCCCCCCTGAACCAAGGCAGGCCTTATCTTTCTTTATATAATGAAAGCATTCTGGACATGGCACCTGAAAGTGTGGACTACAACCTAGTGAAGGAGTACGTGTGCGACCAGGCAATAGAGAAATAAGGGGAAGGTATGGGCAAGAATTGGAATGGAAGAAGTGGGGTACAACTCAGTGGGACCCTCAAGCCTGGAGGTACGGGTCTCCCCACCCAGATAGCAGAGGCAACATGGAGTGTAGGTCTAATCCTTTAGGTTTTCCTTGAAACTTCAGAGATAGATGAGGCTAGGAAGTCAGAGAAGGTTTCTGTGTGCAGCCCCCTCCTGGAAGCTTGGGCTGCTTTGATCTTCCGAGACCCATCCTGGGAGATCTCACCTGATTTGGCTCTTCTACACTACATGGCAGTCACCACCCGGATCTGCTCACACAAGACATGTGTGGCCAGAAACAGCTACTTAATGCATTGTCATGCACAATACCCCCCTGAAAAAAGGTACAACAGAGGAAATACTATTGTTGTGCTTCTCTGCTATTCATAGAGTCTTCAATGGCTGATTGGTTTTTGGGAGTGGGTTGTGGAGTCCTTTGCCCAAGCCTACAACAGCTGGTGTTCCCAAACAGTCTAACCAGGCCCCACCCTGCTTAGCTTCCGAGATCTGATGGGACCAGACGAGACAGTGATATGGCTGCAGGCTACTTAAATAATGATTTTAAAAAACAAAAATTGAAATAAAAAAAATTTAAAACGAGCTTGGGGTGCAGGAACAATGGTAGATAAGGCTAAATCTATAGCTACATTGTTCCTAGGGAGTAATTTGTTCCATTAAGTGTCAAGTAGTCAGGCACTTAATTTTTTTTTTAATTCTTTAAGTTAAAAATAATGTTTGCTGAGTTGGTCATTTCATCCTAATATCAGAGAAGCATGCCATAGTAGAGGGGGAAGATAGCAGCCTCACACTACTTACAGTGGGGTTGAGGGCAAGGAAGTAGCGGAAAAAATGATCTATTTTCCATCTTTCGACCTTCTAGCAACCTCTTTTCAGGGGGGTATTGTGCATGACACACAGCTCTGGCTCAGGAGACCAGAAGAATCAGCGTTCTTATGAAGCACTGACTCTGAGGACAGACAGACCAGAGCCTGAAATGTCTACAGGAATGCTGTCACACTGTCATGAGTTGATAGGGCATCCCTGTGCCCCAGGTTGTCAGGACAGTCCTGGCTTACACCAGATGTCTCAGTTGCTTGTTAGCAGCACCCCAGCCTACCCTCAAAAGTGTTTGGTTAGAACGGTAAATTCTGTGTTCACCCTACTTATTGAGTATCTACTGTTTATTGTAGGCTCTCTTTAAATAGTAGTTGTTAACATGACAGAACACAGACACAAGGAAATAACAAGCCAGCTTATAGGTGATGAATGCCGATGGAGTACAGGTGGCAGTGTGCTGAGTTTATAGGGCAGGGAAAGCAGTATGAGTACACCAATAAGTTGGAGTGAGCTGGTCCGACTGGCAGAAAGTAGAGAGGAAGGTGTAACATTTTACTACACCTACAGTAATACTGGAGCTAGGATTTAGCTCAGTTGGTAGAGCGCTGCTCTGCAGTCTCTGAGGTCCCGGGTTCGATTCCCACCAAAAATCAGGGAAGGATTTGGCAATCCACTTCCAAGGCAATCCTGAAAACAATCACCCACTGAGACCCTATGAGGGTCCCTATGAGTCAGACACAACTTGACAGCACTTAACAACAACAGCACAGTAATACTATTACCCACCTAGAGTGTTTTGTCAGTGAACTACAGTGACATGACAAGAGCTAATCTTAACTTCCCATAAAAATCCCTTCTTTTCTTAGGCAGGCACAGTGGCAGACACCTACAATCCCAGCAATGTAGGAGGCAGAGCAGTAAGATTGCAAGTTCGAGGCCAGAGGCAGCCTGAATAACTTAGCTAGACCCAGCCTCAAGATAAAAAGTAAAAAAGGGGTTGGAAGTTCAGTCCAGTGGTAGAGCATTTCCAAAGTATGTGCTAGGCCCTGGGTTCAGGCTCCCACAAACACAAAAAGAAAAATCCTTCCTTTTAAAAAGACTCCCCCAATATTTTACATCCTTAGTTCTCTGTCACTTTTATTTTTAAAATGAACAACTTAGAATCTAGATAATTTGCATTTTAAGTCTTTCTAACCAGATTTCCTTTAGGTTTTTCCCTTGGGAATCAATGTTACCAAATAGCTGAAGATGTTAGCTGTCCGGTGACTTATTGCCACTTCAAGTACCCAGGCCTTGGGTGTTGTTATTGTTGTTAGGTGCTATCAAGTTGAGTCCAACTCATAGAGACCATATGTACAACAGAGCAAAATACTCTTGGACTCTATGCCAGGCACATAGTCTATTTTGTGTTTAAGTTCATTCTTGTAGCCACTGTATCAATCCATCTAGTTGAGGGTCTTCCTTTTTTTCATTGACTTGCCACTATCCCAAACATGATGTCCTTCCCCAGTGACCAGGGATTGGTCACTCCTTACAACATATCCAAAATATGTAAGACATAATCTAGCCACCTTTGCTTCTAAGGAGCACTGTGATTGCACTTTATCTAGGACAGATCTGTTGGTTCTTTTGGCAGTCCATGGTATATTCAATATTCGTCTCTAGCACCATAACTCAAAAGCATCAATTCTTCTACTGTCTCCATTATTCAATGTCCAGCATTCACAACTGTATGATGTTACTGAAAATACCATGGCATGAGTCAGGGCACACCTTCGTCTTCAATAAGGCATCTTTACTTTTCAACACCTTCGTCTTCAATAAGGCGTCTTTACTTTTCAACACTTTAAAGAAGTCTGTTGCAACAGCTTTTTCCAACACAATGCATCTTTTGATTTGTTGACTGCTGCTTTCTTGGATGTTGATTGTACAATTAAGTAAAGCAAAATCGTGGACCACGTCAATCTTTTCTCCATTTATTATGAAGTTGTAAGGATTTTTGTCTTCTTGATGTTGAGGCGCCATCCATACTGAAGGCTGTATTCTTTGATTTTCATCGATAAATATTTCAAATCCTCTTCTGTTTCAGCAAGCAAAAAAGTTGTGTCATCTGCACAACACAGGTTGTTAATGAATCGTCCTCCAATCCCAATACCATGTTCTTCTTCATAAAGTCCAGCTTCTCAGATTATTTCCTTAGCATAGAGATTGAAGATATATATTGAAAGGGTACAGCCCTGATGCACGCTTCCTTGACTTTAAACCAGGCAATGTTTCCTTGTTCTGTTTGAACGACTGCCTCCTGATCCATGTACAGATTCCTCATGAATATAATTAAATGCTCTAGTATTCCCATTCTTCACAATACTACCCATAATTTGTTGTGATCCACACAATCAAATGCCTTTGCATAGTCAATACAACATAAACAGACATCTTTCTGCTATTCTCTGCTTTTCACTAATATCCCTCTGACCTCAGCAAAGATATCCCTGGTTCCATGGCCTCTTCTGAATCTAGCTTGATTTTCAGACAGTTTCTTGTCTGTATACAGCTGCAGTCACTTTTGAATGATGTTTAGCAAAATTTTACTTGTGTGAGATATTGATGATATCCTTCAATAATTTCCACATTCAATTGGATCCCCTTTCTTGGGAATATGCACAATTATGGATCTCTTCCAGTCAGTTGGTCACATAGCTGTTTCCCAAATTTCTTGGTATAAGTAAGTGAGCACCTCCAGTGCTGCCTCTGTTTGTTGAAATATCTCAATTGGTATTCTAATTGAGCCTTGTGTTTCACCAGTTCCTTCAAGGCAGTTTCTACTTCTTCCTTCAGTACCATTGGTTCCTCATCATATGCTACCTCTTGAAATTGTTGCCCATCCACTGATTCTTTTTGGTATAATGACTCTGTCTTCCATCTTTTGATATTTCCTGTGTCATTTCATATTTTCCCTGTAGAATCCTTTACTATTGCTACTCGAGGTTTGAATTTTTTCTTCAGTTCTTTAAGCTTGAGAAAGAGTGTGTCCTTCCCTTTTGTTTTTCAATCTCCTGTTTTTTTGCATGTCATTATAATATTTGATTTTTGTGTTCTTGAGCTGCCTTTTGAAATTTTCTGTTTAGTTCTTTAACTTCATCATGTCTTCCTATTTAGCTGTTCAATGTTCAGGGCAAGTTTCAGAGTCTTTTTTGACATGGAATTTGGTCTTTTCTTTTTTTCCTGTCATTTTAATAACCTTTTGCTTTCCTCATGAGTGATGTCTTTGATGTCAGGCCATAACTTGTCTGGATTTTGATCAGTAGTATCCAATGCATCAAATCTGGTCATGAGGTGGTCTCTGAACTCAGGTGGGATATTCTCAAGGTCATACTTTGGCTCTTATGCACTTGTTTTATTGTTTTTTTTCAGTTTCACTTTTAACCTGCATATGAGTAATTGATGGTGTGATCCACATTCAGCACCTGGTCTTGTTCTGACTTTTGATATTGAGCTTTTCCATCATCTCCTTCCACAAACACAGTCAATTTGGTTCCTGTATGTTCCATCTGGTGAATTCCTTGTGTATATTGTTGTTAGGTACCATTGAGTCGAGTCTGACTCATAGTGACCCTATGTCCAGCAGAACAAAACACCCCCCAATTCTGTTCCAGGCACATGAACTTATTTATGTTTAAGCCCATTGTTGCTGACACTGTGTCAATCCATCTAGTGGAAGGTTTTCCTTTTTATCATTGACCTGCCATTCTCCCAAACATGATGTCTTTCTCCAGGGATTGGTCCCTCCTTCATACATGTCCAAAATACCTAAGACAGTCTAGCCACCCTTCCTTCCAAGGAGCACTCTGGTCTCACTTCAAGGACAGATCTGTTGGTTCTTTTGTCAGTCCATGGTATTTTTAATATTCATCTCTAGCACCATAATTCAAAAGCCTCAATTCTTCTCCTATCTCCCTTTTTCAAAGTCCAGCTTTCACAAGCATGTGATGTGATTGAAAATACCATGGCATGAGTCAGGCACACCTTCATCTTCAATGTGACATCTTTACTTTCAATATTTTAAAGAAATCTTTTGCCACAGCTTTTCCCAATGCAATACATCTTTTGATTTCTTGACTGCTGCTTCCATGGGTATTGATTATAGAACCAAGTAAAGCAAATTCGTGGACAACCTTAATCTTTTTTCCACTTATTGTGAAGTTGCATGTATATAGTTATATGTGTACAGTTGCCATTTATGTTGGTGTAAAAATGTATTTACAATGAAAAAGTCAGTGTGACAGAATTCTATCATGCAATCTCCAGCATCATTTCTTTCACCAAGGCCATATTTTCGAACTACTGAACCTGCTTTTTTGTTTCTAACTTTTGCAACTCCCTATCTGTTTAATTTTTCATTCCCAGCATAGCAGACCATATGATTATCTAATTCAAAATGGCTTATATAAGTCCATTTTAGCTCAGTAGTGCCTAAAATGTTGATGTTTATGCACTCCATTTCCCTTTTAATGATTTCTATTTTTCCTAGACTCATACTATATACATTCCATGTCCCAAATGGAAGTCCCTGGAGCTTACTCCATTCTTGTCATTAAGGTTGACTCTATTTTGAGGAAGCAACTTTTCCCCAGTCGTCTTTTGATTGCCTTCTAACCTGGGGGGCTCATTTTCCTACACTATATCTGACAGTATTTCTCTGATATTCATAGTAAATTGCCTATAAGATTGAAATGCTGGACTAACGTCCCCCCATTTCCAAGAGATCTTATATCTAACTCATTGCAAGACTATATCCTTGACCACTTTAAATGTAATTTGGGATTTTGGGGGAATTTTTTCTCTATTTCCTCTGTATTTTCTTTGATAACTTATCCTTCTCATTTCTAACAACTTCTTTATACATATTTGTATAAAATCTTCCTTTGGTAGATCTTCCTTTCCTCAACTTTCTCTTGTCAGAAGATAGAATCATCTGCTAAGCACTTTCTGCTTCAGCTAACTGAGAGAAATGTCAAATAAGGATCCTCCTGGCTTTATGCCCAGTGCAACCTGTTGCCTTGTGGAAAGTTGCTTGAAACTCTAGCCTCTTGTGGCTGCTCTGAATAACTCACACGTGACAGTTTTGCTCATACATTTTAAAAAGGTACAAAGATGTATACAGTTCTGAAATTTGAAGATAGAGCAAGTATTCCAATCTACAGCTTGAAATTGAAGCAGATCTATTTGTATGCATGTGTGGTGGAGCACAAGACTAAATATACCTTTGTAAATACATCTGGACGCAAAAATAAAGAAATGAGATTTCAATTGAAATTCACTAGGGTTATTTGGGAAGAGTTTATATCTTTATGATATTGAGAATTCTCTTAATAAACACTCTATATTAGCTGGGCACAGTAGCGCATGCTTTTAATCCCAGCGGCTCGGCAGGTGGAGGCAGGAGGATTGCAAGTTCAAGACTTAGCGAGACCCTGTCTAAAAAAAAAAAAAGAAAAAAGAAAAAGAAAAGAAAGAAAAAGAAAAAAGAAAAGAAAAGAAAAGAAAGTTTAAAAAAAAAGGCCAGCAGTGTAGCTCAGTGGTCTGGCATTTGCAAAGCATGCAAGCGTGAGGCCTTGGGTTCAACCCCCAGTACCACAAAAAACAAAACAAAACAAAAAAACCACCTGTATATTTTCCACTTATTAGGTCTTTTATGTTCTTCAATAAGCTTTCATAACTTCCTCTATTTATGTCTCTGTCAGCTCCTTTGTTAGATTTTTTATTGGATACAGTATAAATTTTATTGCAACTTGTGTGAGTGGGACATATTTATTACTATATTTCTTCATTGCCAGATTATTATTGGTGAATACAAATATTGTAAATCAGGTATGGTGGTACATGCCTATAATCCCAGCACTTGGGAGGCTGAGACAGGAGGATCACCATAAGTTCAAGGCCAGCCTGGGCTGCATAGTGACTCCCAGGCCAGCCTCAGTTACACAATGACAGGCTATTCCCCCCAAAATTGTGGAATTTGCACATTAATCGTGCCTCCAGAATCAGGTGTGGACCTTATTTTTTAGTTCTAATAGTTTATGCCCCCACATGTCTGTCAGTTTGCAGTACTGTGGGGGCTTGTGTGTTGCTGTGATGCTGAAAGATATGCTATTGATATTACAGATTCCAGCAGGGTCATCCATGGTGGACAGGTTTGAGCTGAGCTTCCAAAGTAGGAAAGACAAGAGTATAGGATCTGGCTGCCTGCTCCCAAAACAATTAGCCTTTTGAAAACCCTCTGAATAGCAGAGAAACACTGTCAGATATAGTGCCAGAAAATAAGCCCCCCAGCTTGGAAGGCATTCAAAAGACTACTGGGGAAGAGTTGCCTCCTCAAAGTAGAGTCTACCTTAATAATGGAAATGGAGTAAAGCCCCAGGGACTTCCATTTGCTGATGTGGTACAACTCAAAATGAGGAGGAACAACTGTAAGCATTCATTAATAATTGGAACGTGGATGTACATTGTATGAATCAAGGAAAATTGGAAATCGTCAAAAAAGAAATGGAGCACATAAAACATCAACATTTTAGGTGTCAGTGAGCTAAAATGGACTGGCATGGGCCATTTTGAATTAGATAATCATATGATCTACTATGTTGAGAATGACAAAGAGAAATGGGGTTGCATTCATCATCAAAAAAGACATCTCAAGATCTGTCCTGAAGTGTAATGCTGTAAGTGATAGCATCATATCCAAATGCCTACAAGGAAAGCCAGTTAATATAAGTATTACTCAAATTTATGCATCTACCACTAAGGCCACAAATGAAGAAAGGGAAGATTTTTTCAGCTTCTGCAATCTGAAATATATCAAACATGCAATCAGGATGTACTAATAATTACTGGTGACAGATAGCAAAAGTTGGAAACAAACAAGAAGGCTCAGTAGTCAGAAAAATATGACCTTGGTGACAGAAACGATGTTGGAGATTGCATGATAGAATTTTATCAGACCACTAATAACAGCATCAATGGTTTATGACTGGTTTATGTCTCACTAGAGTTTTCCATGTTCAAAACTTTTGTCTCCTAGTAAGGACAAATTATTTCTTTCCTTTTGATATTTAGTTATGGTCTTCTTTCATTGACTGCAGTCTCCAAAATATTGAAAAGGAGATGTAAAACCATACATCCTTGTCTTCTTCCTGGTTTTACAGAGCATGCTTCTAGTATTTTGCTACTTAAAACCATGTTCGCTATATGTTTTTGGCAGATGTCCTTAATTAGGTTAAGTTTCCCACTATAACTAATTTGTAGTATTTTTATTAATAAGGAGTGTACAATTTTATTAAGTTTTTTTTTTTTTGCATCTGCTCAGATCTTTTTTTTTTTTCCTTCAAACAATTCATGGTTGAATTAAACTCACATACCTCATATTGTTAACCCATGCTTATAGTTTTGGAGAAATTTTACTTGTTCATGTGTTTATAAATATACTGATAGATTTGATTTAGTAGGATTTTGTTTTACATTTTGACATCCATATTAGTGAGTAAAATCAGCTTATACCCTTTTACTTTCCCCTTGTACAATCTGGTAAACTTTTAACAGTTACTATAAGATGGCCTGACTTATGCTTAAAGTATAGCTTGTTCTATGGTGTATGCATATATACCAAACATTGTTTGGTATTGTTATAATAATTAAATCAATAGTATAAGGGTATTTAGCACAGTGTCTGGTGTATAGTAAGTGCTTGATAAAAGTAGCTTTCAGTATACTTCACTGTTATGAGAATGAAATGCTAGCAATACTACTCTGACACCAACTAAAAGAATGACTTCTTCCGCCGGGCGTGGTGGCGCACGCCTTTAATCCCAGCGGCTCGGGAGGCAGAGGCAGGAGGATCGCAAGTTCGAGACCAGAGGAAGTCTTTGTAATTTAGCGAGACCCTGTCTCTAAAAGTAAAAATTGGGCTGGGGGTGCAGCTCAGTGGTCCAGCACTTGCAGAGGATGCAGGCACAAGGCCCTGGGTTCAACCCCGAGTACCGGAAAAAAGAAAAAAAAAAGAATAACTACTTCCAAATATCTTTCCAAAACTGCTACTAATTTGTAGTTTACATTATAGTACCTCTTATATATTATGTTTGATTTTTTATGTTTGTTTTTAATAATATTTACTTGATACCTATATGTCCTTTTCTGCACCAGACGCTGGGAAATACTGAGGATAGGAAGCAGAAGAAAGTCCATTTTAGAGAGGCTGAGAATAATTTGTATCACCAAGGTGTGAGCAGAGTTCAGTGGGAGGACTAAGGATGCAGCGATGAACTTTGAATGAGTAGAGAGGACAGAACACCAAGAAAGTGATCTTAAAGGAGGGTCTTAAAAGCTGAATAAGAAGAGAGCAAGTTGTTCCAGTTATGGACAATCAATACATAAAGCTACCTGGCATGAAAGGACAGTTTATAATGAGGAAGTAAAACTGTCTGAGTAAATTGAGCAGGGTGTGGTAGTGCACGCCTGTAACCCCAGCACTTGGGAGGCTGAGACAGGAGGACTGATGTGAGTTCAAGGCCAGCCTGGTCTACATAGTGAGTTCCAGGATAGCCCAGGCTCCATAGTGAGACCCTGTCTCAAAACAAAACGAAAAAACAAAACAAAAAAAAACCCCAACCCCCACTCCAAACAATCAAAACAAGAACAACAAAATAAACAAAAACCTTTTTGGGTAAATTGCATAATGGAAGCAGATCTTAGTACTTTCCTTCAGGGCTAGATATTTAACTGTGAGACTCATTTGGGGGCACAAATAGCGATGCCTTGAAATCCTAGGCAAACACTGACCCTCTATGGTCTCGGAGGTGGGATTTAATCCACTGCTAACATGTTGACTTTGGTTCCCTTAGGGAAGTGTAGATACAGAGAGGGCAGGAGGTGGGAGAAGGGCTGAGGCTCGGGCATGGTGTGTGAGTATTTGCAGAACTTTGGAGGGACAGCAGAAGTGCAGAGAAGGTCTTGAAAACAGAGCAGGGATTATTTCTCAGGCTTTCATATAAAGCAGAATCTGCTGGGGGTTACTAACATACCCTAAAAATAAAACAGCAGAGGAAAAATGGAGCCTCTTTTATACTTTGCGTGATCATTTTAGCCTCAGCAGCCTTCCACCAGGAAGCCATAATCAGGTTCTTTTTCCCTGTCTGTAGGCTGGCACAAATGCTGGTCAGTAAGCATCCTGGTGTTCCCACCTCAAGTAGCCTTCTTAGGAGTGTCTACACACATTTGCGGTGTTCTTCACTGGGAACCTTAGAATGTCCTACAAAAGCAATGGAGCATCTCACCAAACACACAATGTTTCTGAAATTTTCCAGCCAGAGGAGCTCTGGTTAGGGGCATTTTAAAAAACAAAACAAAACAAAACAAAAAACCCTGCTATTGCTTCAGGAAAGAACACTCGGAAAGAGTTGGTTTTTGTTGTTGGTAGTGGCTGTTTTTAAATTTTCTGCCTTTTCTTTTTCATCATAAAGTATGTGTTTGTAGTGTTTTTTTTTTCTAGACAAAAAAGGATATTTATGAGAGGAATATCTATTTCTGTATCTTCTGGGATTCATGCCACCTTTAAAAATATCTGCACAATTCAAGTCCTTTCACCCAGCATTTATGGACTGTTCCTGGGTACTGGCTGCCCAGAATCCTAAAGACCGATGACTGCTCCATGGGCATCCACATTACAGCAGGGAGGAAAAGCAAGAACCTAAGGAATGCAAAAGCCAGGAAGGGTTTGGAGGGTGGGAGGAACCTCAAAGTGGTGGAAGAGCTGAATTTTGCTTGAGGAATCTGGAGGAGCTATGAGGAGTAGGGAAGGGGAAGGGAGAAGAGAAGAAGGAAGTGAATTTAATAATAGAATTTAATAATAATAGAATGGATTTTAATAATAATAGAATTTCCACCATTAGATGGTTGAGATAAGAAAGGGAATGAATTAATGTCTTGTGAAACAAGAATTTAAAATAATTTCTTGCACTTAGCAACAACCAAGCAACCTGTTTTAATTCGTTGAATAATTCTTTTTTTAGTACCAGTAAATTGAATCCCGTGTCTTGCACAGGCTAGGCAAATGCTCTACTGCTGAGCTGTGCCCCTAAACCCTTTTAATTTTTTGTTTTTTTTTGAGACAAGGTCTCATCAAATGCAGGCTGCCTCTAGCCTTGAATTTCTAATCCTCTTGTCTCAGCCTCCGAAGTAGCTGGGATTACAGGTGTGAGTCACCTCACCTGGGCATAAGCATTGATTATCTCTGGTGAGTCAGGCACTGTTCAGACATAGAGATGAGTAAAATGTTGTCTCTGCTCTCACTACCCTCATTGCCTAGACAGGTAGACAGAGATGTACATGTAAAACAAAATTGCCACAGTGTGGGCATGCTGGCGCATGCCTGTAATCCCAGCAATTTGGGAGGCAGAGGCAGGTGGATCATAAGTTCAAGGTCAGAGGCTGCCTGTGTAACTTAGGGAGACCGCGTCTCAAAATAAAAAGTGAAAAAAAAGAAAATACTCTGGGGCTCAGTGGTATAGTGCTTGCAAAGCATACAAGTGTGAGGCCCTGGGTTCAACCCCTCCATACCACAAAAAGATAAAAATAATAAATATTGCCATAGATAATTATCAACAGAAGGATGCAGAAAGTACTCTGGAAGCATCATGGACTAAAGAGAGTCAAAAAAGACTTCACAGCAAGTGCTATGTATTGATTTTTGCCACCAATGTTTGAGCATCCTCCTCCCCCAGGGGTGTATCATAGAGTCACTTGGTAACCATACTGCTTAACCTACATGGTGCCTGATATCATTTCTTTCTTGTTAGGTGCCATCGAGTCGGTATCCAACTCATAGTGACCCTCATAGGGTTTTCAATGGCTGACTGTTTCGGGATTGCCTTGGGAGTGGATTGCCAGGTCCTTCTCCCAATTTCTTTCTTAGTCATCCTATTTCTAGATTCCAAACTTTGGAAAAATCTCAGTTTCGACTATTGACCTCCACCATCTCGGGCAAGTGGGCTAGTTTATTATAGTAGGGATGTGTCCCTTTTATGTACATGGTCATCAGAGACAGGCCACTCTCACAGATAGCAATAGAGATAAATGCAGACTTTTAGCCTTTAAGCCAAGAAAATCTCAATTGTAATTATAGTCAAAACAATTGTAATCGTAGTCAATAACAAGTGACTCCACAGAAGTGTTTTTTTCAATTATATTTATTATTTATTTCAATGTCTCACTCTCCCTCCAAGTAGTTGAAGTGGTAGGAGATTGTGATTCAAAGACTTACATTTGGCAGGGCATGGTGGCACATACCTGCAATACCAGCACTCGGGAGGCAGAGGCAGGAGGATCTCAAGTTTGAGGCCAGCCTGAGGCTACATATTGAGTTCTAGATCAGCCTAGACTGCGTAGTGAAACCCTTTCACCAAAGCAAACCACAAATACAAACAAACAAACAAACAAAACATCTTATATTTGCCAGGAATATATACTAGCCTCCCCCATGTGTCTGTCAGCTTGTCAGGCTGTGGGGGCTTGCGTGTTGCTGTGATGCTGAAAGCTATGCCACTGGTATTTCAGATAGCAGCAGGGCTACCCGTGGTGGACAGGTTTCAGCTGAGCTTTCAGACTAAGACTAGGGAGAAGGACCTGGAAGCCCACTCCTGAAACAATTAACCACTAAAAACCCTATGAATAGCAGAGAAGCACTGTCAAATATAATGCCAAAAATGAGTTCCCCAGGCTGGAAGGTATTCAAGAAATGACTGGGGAGGAGTTGCCTCTGCAAAGTAGAGTTGACTTATAATGATGGGAATGAAATCAAGTCCCTGGGACCTCCTTTTGCTGATGTGGCACACCTCAAAATGAGAAGAAACATAGTGGCTGACTGCGCAGGAGTGTACATGGTAAGATGGGAAGCAGCTCGAATTCTCCACCTCCACCCCACTTGCCTTTCCCCCACCCTGGTGACCGTTGGGTGCTCACTCAGGCAGAACTTTTCCTGCACATTACAGATGTGGCATCATTCCTTTTATGTGAGTTGATGTCTGTTTCAGTGAATAGTGACTACTATCATGAACCTTACAGAAATTGCCCGCTTCACATACCTCGTGGTTGTTTTCCCTGAATATACCTTGTCCTCATCATCACAAATAATTTTGAAAAGTCAAGTTTCTAAAATAGTACCGCGTGAGGCCTGGGAGGTGCGTGCAGGCTGAGAGTCACAGCAGAAGCCGTCTAGATGCAGACTTCTGAAGCCATTCATGCTCCATCTGTGATCTTTTTGCAATTTTCTGCATTTAAATAATGTCTCGTCCCTAGAGCTCAAGCTTTCCTCCCAAGCTGCCCTGTGAGATGAGAGATCCTCATTATCTAATTTCACTTACTTCCTTGGGGACATTTTTTCAGCCAGAAATACCAGGTCAATTACTGAGCACCATGGAACAGCGTGTAATTCTCAGAACAGGCTCGGAGGCCTGCCGGCTCCCTGGTGGGCCACGCGTCAACTGCCTCTCCAGCACGTGTAATCACTTCTCAATCAGACCCGAATCGGTTCCAGCTCTGGGGAAGAAAGAGTCTCTAATTACATTTGCCTTTCTCTTCATCAGTCACTGAGATCCTCTGTGCAGCCTCCTGTGCCCAGCAGTTGGAGCAGTGAAGGCGCAGCCAGACATGGGAGGACACTTCTTCTCTCCCTTTATTAGTAAATGATGATGGGGGACAGAGTAATAACCGCAATGGCTTTTTCCATTATGGATCCTTTACATCACTTCTAGCAACACTTTCATTGCCCCACAAAGTTTATGGAGCCTTATGGCTTGTTTGTAGTTAAACTCTGATCCTTACATGGGTTAGCTTCCCCTGTTTTTCCAACATACTCATGAAGTTGTGCTGTTTACATTGAGATTGACCTCTCCCCCTTCATCCTTCCTCCTGGACCCTCCTCCCCCTCCATCTTCTCCAATCTTCACTTCCATCTGCTAGATCCCTCCTTCCTTCTTTCCACTCCTTAAATTGTCCCTTCTACACTAAGTTTAATTATGCATTTTTTATATTTCAATTTATATACAGGATTTTCTCCTTCCTTTCAGTATGATTCAGCTCCCACAAATGAGTGAGAACATATGGTATTTCTCCCTTGGGGCTTGTGTTCGTTCACTTAAGATGATGTTCTCCAGTTTCATCTATTTTGCTGCAGATGACATTATTTCACTTTTTAAATTGCTGAGTATTCCATTGTGTATATGTACTGTAAGTTTTATACCCATTCTTCTGTTGATGGGCACCTTGGTTGATTCCATATCCTTGCTAATGTGAAAAATGCTGCATTGAATATGGAGATGCAGGTGTCTCTGTGGTATGATGAGTCGTCTCCCTTTGGGTGTAGTCCCAGTAATGGTATAATAGGGTCATATGGCAGTTCTATTTTTAGTTTTCTGAGGTACCTCCATATTGATTTCTAAAGTGGTTGAACCAATTTACAGCCCCACCAACAGTGTAAGAGGGTTCACTTTCTTCCACATCCTCAACAGCACATTTGTTATTATTTGTTTTCTTGATCTTGACCATTCTTACTGGAGTAAGGTGTAATCTTACTCCAGTAAGGTGAACTAGCCAATAATTTCTTAGATATGACATCAAAAATAAAAGTAATAAAAGAAAAAGTAGAAAACTTGGCATAATCAAAATTAAAACCTTTTAGCTAGGCATGATGGCACACGCTTGTAATCCCAGCAACTCAGGAGGCAGAGGCAGGAGAATCACAGGTTTGAGGCCAGAGGCAGCCTGAGTAATTTACTGAGGCCCTGTCTCAATTTAAAAAATAAAAAAGGGGCTGCGGGTACAGCTCAGTGGCAGAGCACTTGCAAAGTATGCATGAGGCCCTGGATTCAGCCCCCAAGTACTGCAAACAAACAAACAAACAAACCTTTTATGCTTCAAAGGATACCATCAAGAAAGTGAAAATATAGCCCATAGAATGGGAAAAAAAATTTTGCCAGTTGTGTGTCTGAGAGGAACTTGTATCTGGAATCTATAAATAATACAACTCAGGGGCTGGGCGTGGTGGCGCACACCTGTAATCCCAGCGGCTCGGGAGGCAGAGGCGGGAAGATCGCAAGTTCAAGACCAGAGGCAGTCTGTGTAATTTAGGGAGACCCTGTCTCAAAAAAAGTAAAAAAAATGGGCTGAGGTGCAGCTCAGTGGTCCAGCACTTGCAGAGCATGCAGGCGCAAGGCCCTGGGTTCAACCCCCAGTACCGCAAAAAAAAAAAAATAAATAAAATAAAATAAAAATAATAATACAACTCAGTAATGAAAAGATAAACAACCTAATTTAAAAATTATGCCAAGGGTATGAATAGACATTTCTCCAAAGAAGATATGTAAACATCTCACAACTTATTTGCATTGCCAAGACCTCCCGAAGTACAATACATTTGTAGAATTAATGTGTCCTGTTGTAGAACTTTAGGTCTCTTCTAGTCAGTTTCCCCATTAGAAACAGAAGGTACTTCAAACATTGAACATTGGTACCTGATATTCTTATCTCAGCAGCAGATGGTCTATTTTAAACTACACATACACAATGGGTGTCCAGGACATTTGGTCCTCAATAAACCCATCATTGGGAGAGGGAGTTGATAACATATAATAGGCATTTAATAAATGGTTGTTAAATAAATGAATGATAGTGCTACTGGTGCACTGAACATAAGTTGATCAATAAATTGGTCATAAATAGGAGTCTCAACCAGATTCTTTGCCCTGAATGATCCCAGACAAGTCACTTGACTAGATTATTGCATGCCTCCATTTCTATGACTTTAAAAGAAAAGTATTGCTTAAAATCATGATAGTTTTAGGAACAAAAAAGAACTACACTAATTAAAAATAATTACACTGAAGACTCACTGCTTTATTGCCCAGATCACCCTGCTACAGTAGGGAGCTGGGAAAACAAACTTAAAACAAGGCTGTACAATTGCTCCCATCTTGACCTCACCTTAAACTGGTCACCTCATCGGGAGAATGAGCGCTTATATTCTTACTTGGCCTGAAGTTTCTTCCAAGGAGTGATGCTGACAAGTGAAACAAATAACAAGTGGATCTGCAACCACACAATTACTTATCCTCACCAGCTATCCAAAGTAACAGGGAAGAACAACACGTCAATAGGGTGATCATGTTATATGTCAGCCAGTCAAGAACACTTTTGAGAGTAAAAAATGAGGTAACATTAATGATTTGGGGAAGCTCTTAGGCAAAGTAGGATGTATACTTTGTGTATATACCACACCTAGATGCAGTCTCTAGTTTGCAGGACCAATTTCACTCTTTTTACCTAAATACCTATTTCCACTTTGTGACCCCATCCTTAGCCTGTGATTAAAAACTCCTCCCACCTCTCTTAGGCTCTAAGTTGATCGCCTGCAGCTTCATCTTCACCTGCCAATGAATTTTTTATGTGTGAATTTTTCTCACTATAAAATCATTAGCATTACTGAGGCAACTAAGAGTGGTTCCACTCCATTTGACAGAATTCCATCTATGGTTCTAGCTAATTTACTTACACAGTTATTGTACAGTTGTTGTAGTTTGTTGTTAGGTGCCATAGACTTGGGTCTGACTCATGGCAACCCTTTGTACAAAGGAATGAAATACTACCTGACACTGTGCCATGCACACAGTCTTTTTTATATTTAAGCCCATTGTTGCAGCCCCTGTGTCAATCCATCTAGTTGAGAGTCTTCATTTTTTCATTGACTCGCTACTCTCCCAAACATGATGTCCTTCTCCAGGAATTGGTCCCTCCTGACATGTCCAAAATACTTAAGATGCAATCTAGCCATCCTTCCTTCCAAGGAGCACTCTGATTATAGTTCTTCTAGAATCTGTTGATTTTTTTTGCAGTCCATGATATATTCAATATTCATTTCTAGCACCATAATTCAAAAGCATCAATTTTTCTCCTGTCTCCCTTATTCTCTGTCTAGCTTTTGCTAGCATATTATGTGACTGAAAATACCATGGCATGAGTCAGGCCTTCATCTTCAATGTGACATCTCTACATTTCAATATATATATATATATTTTACGGTACTGGGGGTTGAACCCAGGGCCTCGCGCCTGCATGCTCTGCAAGTGCTGGACCACTGAGCTGCGCCCCTGGCCCATTTTTTTTTTTTTACTTTTTGAGACAGGGTTTCGCTAAATTACGCAGACTGCGTCTGGTCTTGAACTTGCGATTCTCCTGCCTCCGCCTCCCTAGCTGCTAGGATTACAGGTGTGCGCCACCACGCCCAGCTACATTTCAATACTTTAAAGAGGTCTTTTACAACAGCTTTTCCCAATGCAGTGTGTCTTTGTGTTTTTTGTTTGTTTGTTTCTTTTTTTGTTTTTTGAAATTTTTAATGTACAACTTAATGTGTTTCATTCTGACATGCATTTCATTGTGACATTTCGATATATGCATTTCTTTGTTGCAATGTGTCTTTTGATTTCTTGACTGCTGTTTTACAGTTAACCCCACTCCTTACTCTAGCTGATTGTGTTGGGATCCTGATGACCTATTGTTCTCCATAATTTTCTGTCATAACACATTTTATTTCTTCTAATAAACCTTGATGCCTTTCTTTCCTCCAATATAATCAATTCCACTTTTGACTAGTACTGCCCACTCAGTAATCACAGGGTGTTGGTATCTCAGCTGGCTATTCCCGTTAGAATAGGACTGTGTTACAATGAAAAAAAAAAAAAGCCAGGTTTTTTTCCCAGTTGTTCAACAAATATTTAATTGAGCAGTTACTGTGTGTTAGCTATTCTTTAGAGGCCTGGGTATATAGTGTGTTCTGTGATTTGCCTACTGGCTTTCTTAATGGTATCTTTTTATACTCAGAAAATTGTAATTCTGATGAAGTCAGACTTTTTTTTTACCTTTTGTGGTTTGTGCTTTTTGTATCTATTCCAAAAAACATGACCTACTTCAAGATCCTGGAAAGGTATACTTCTAGAAATATTATCTAGATTTTATGCTTAAGTCTATACTCAATCTCAAATTAATTTTTGTGTATGACATGAGATAAAGGTTAATGTTCAACAAAGACATCCACTTGATTCATCCCCATTTGTTTAAAAAGTCTTCTCTTTCCTCATGGAATTGGCTTGGTGCCCTGGTGAAAAATCAATTGACCATACATGTGTGAGTCAATTTCTGGACTCTCGTCTGATCTATTGATCTATTTGCCTACTCTTATACATTATCTAGATTATGGTAGCTCCTGGGAATATAGTCTAAATAAGTTAAACATGATCACTATCCTTAAGAAGAGTACAATCTGAGCTGGGTGCTGTGGTGCAGGCCTGTCATCCCAGCAACTTGGAAAGGCAGAGGCAGGAGGGTCAAGAGTTTGAGGCCAGAGGCAGCTTGTGCAACTTAGTGAGACCCTGTCTCAAAAAAATAAAATAAAATAAAATAAAATAAAAAGGATTGGGGCAGCTGGAGGTGTAGCTCAGTGGTAGAGCACTTGTGTAGCATGCACAAAGCCCTGGGTTCAACCCCCCAGTACTGTAAAAAGAAGAGGAAGAAGGGACGAATACAATCTGAGGAGACAGCCTAACAATTGTCATAACTTTACAAAGAGGCAGAGAAAAATGACACTGGTGGCCTCAGATGTTGGAAGTATAAAAGAGAACTCCACTTGGTTGATGGTGGGTGGCGAAGCCTCCTGAAAGGGGTAACACTGAGGTGAGCCTCAAGGGGTTGGTAGGTGTTTGCGGAAGTGCGCCTGTGCCTTCAAGTAAGTGAGGAGCCCAATGTGACTGGAGTGCAGTGAGTAATGGAGCAGCAGTTGGCGGAGATGGCCCCAGAGAGGAAGAGGACCACGTTAGGCCAAGTCTTGAAGGCCCTTGTAAGGGCTTAGCTTTTCCTCTGAATGAGATGGGAAGCCATCAAAAGGTTTTAAATTGAGAAGTGACATGATCTGACACCTTTGAGAAGGATCTTTCTGGATGCTTTGTTTGAAACACCCACTGTTAGTGGTAGGCTGGGGGCTAGCAAGGCCCAAAGGTGTGTGACCTGCCATAGACGGTATACCTATAATCCAGTCAGACGCTAGTGGTGGCCTCAGCTTGGTGGTGATTGTGAAGGCAGAGCCAATAGAATTGGCTGGGAGATTGAACATGAGGTAGGAGAGAAAAAGAGGAATCCAGGCTAGGGTTTCACCTGGAGAGATGTGTTGCCATTTACCACTATGCAGGAGACAGTGAGAGGGGCGAGTTTGGTTCTGCGCTGCTCAGGGCCTGGAGCCTGCTCTCAAGGACAGCTTAGGAGGAGGCTTGACTCAAATGACAGAAAAAAATATATAATGCCAAAGACTAGATAAGGGGATACATTCTGAGGTGCCACAGGATAGTAGAGAGGGAAGTATGAACGTGGTCTCGAGTAGCCAAAGGATTCTGGGATGGTGCAGGTGCCATCTTCACAGGATGGGGATAGCAGGGACAGAGAGTAAAACAGGCAAAAGTGTGGGAATGAGCCAGAACCATTAATGACACACATATTCCAGGTCTGGCTGGGAAAGTTGGTGAGAGAATTAAAAAGAATTGGTGAAGATGGAGGAGGAGAAGGAGAAGGAGGAAAAGAAGGAGGGGTAAGGAAGGAGGAAGGCAAAAGAGGAGAGAAGAGGAGAACAAAAGGAAAAGAAGGAGCAGGAGAAATTTGTTCCTGGCATATACTGTTGTGGTGGTGATGGTGGTGGTGGTTAGTTGCCCTTGAGTCCAGTCCGACTCACAGCGACCCTCATAGAATTTTCACTGGCTGTTTCAGGATTGCTTCAGGGGTGGACTGCCACATCCTTCTCCAATTGGCACATATTATACATTTGAGAAAGGACAGCTGACAATCTTTCTTCTATCATGGGAATATATGGAGATAAAATTGTGTGTGAAGCGTCTCTGAACCCAGCCCCTTCTTCTATGCTAACAGCTGTTCCTTTGAAACCCTTCTTCCTTTCTCCTTTCCTACATTGACTTCTAATACTTCTGTTAGAACACTTCCTCTTTTTTTATTAGTAATTTTTTAATGTACAACTTAATGGGTTTCGTTATGACATTTCCATATATGCATTTCATTGTACATTGCTCATGTAACTTCCACCTTATCCTCTCATGACCTTCCTACCCCAACCCCCCCCCAACAGCCTCCTTTCTACTTGCATGTCTTTTTGTGAGAATAGTTATCTATATATGTGCATCCCAATTTTGACATAAGCCCAAACTTTTTTCTCTGGTGATCTACCTTTTTACATTCTCAGCAGTATTACATGAGTGATCCAGTCTGTGTACATTATTGCTAGCCTTTGGTGTTATAACTATTTGTTTATTTTAGCTATACTAGTAGGTTTTATTTTTTTCTATCTTCCCCCTTTTTTTAACATACCCATAAATTTGTGCTGTTTACATTGAGATTGACCTCTCCCCTTCATCCCTCCTCATTGACCATCCTCCCCATCTCATCTCCAGTCTTTACTTCCCTCTCCCCCTTCATCCTTCCTCATGGACCCTCCTCCCCCTCCATCTTCTCCAATCTTTGCTTCCCTCTGCTAGATCCCTCCCTCCTTCTTTCTACTACTTAAATTGTCCTTTCTACACTAAGTTTAATTGTGCTTTTTTTATGTTTCAATTTCTGTATAGGACTTTTTCCATCCTTTAAGTTTGATTCAGCTCCCACATATAAGTGAGAACATATGATATTTCTCTTTTGGGGCTTGTGTTCGTTCACTTAAAATGATGTTCTCCGGTTTCATCTATTTTGCTGCAGATGACATTATTTCAGTTTTTTAATTGCTGAGTAGTGTTCCATTGTGTATATTTACTGTAATTTTTATACCCATTCTTTTGTTGATGGGCACCTTGTTTGATTCCATATCCTTGCTATTGTGAAAAGTGCTGCATTGAATATGGAGATGCAGGTGTCTCTGTGGTATGATGACTTGTCTCCCTTTGGGTATATTCCCAGTAATGATATAACAGGGTCATATGGCAGTTCTATTTTTAGTTTTCTGAGGTATCTCCATATTGATTTCTAAAGTGATTGAACCAATTTACAGTCCCACCAGCAGTGTAAGAGAGTTCCCCTTTCTCCACAACCTTACCAGTATTTGTTACTTGTTTTATTGATTTTGGCCATTCTTACTGGAGTAAGGTGTAATCTCAGAGTTGTTTTGATTTGCATTTCCCTAATGGCTAGGGATATTGAGAATTTTTTCATGTGTGTTATGGCCTTACGAACTTCTTCATTTGAGAACTGTCTATTCAGTTCCATTGCCCACTTGTGTATTGGGCTATTTGTTATCTTGGGGGTTGCTTTCTTGAGTTCTTTGTAAATTCTGGAAATTAGTCCTCTGTCTGATGTATAGGATGTGAAGATTTTCTCCCATTCAGTGGGGTTTTCCTTAACTCTGTTGATTGTTTCCTTTGCTATACAAAAGCTTTTTAATTTCATGTAATCCCATTTATCTATTCTTGTTGCAAGTTCTTGAGCAATTGGAGTCTTACTAAGGAAATGCTCTCCTATGCCTATAAGTTGGAGCGTATTGTCTATCTTTTCTTCTAGCAGTTTTAAGTTTTCTGTTTTTTTTTTTAGAGAAGGAAATGATGCATTTATTGAGTTCTTACTGTATGCCAAGGCTGTACAGTAGTGCCACACCTTATACACACATCACCTCAGTGGCTCCTACAAGGGTCCATCAGCTGGGAGTAGGGTTATCCACATGACAGGGAAACTATGGCGCTTTTTAAAATTTGTCTCCAGGTTTCTGGTTTTATGTTGAGGTCTTTTTATCCATGTCAAGTTAACTCTTATGCATATTGAGAGTACAGGACTGTTTTCATTTTCCTGCAAGTGGAAATCCAAGTTTTCCAGCACCATTTGTTGAAAAGGCCATCCTTTCTCCAGTTTGCCTGCTTTGCTCCTTTGTATTGGAAAACTTTCAAATCTGCTTTTCTAAGTTGTTTGTGGGAATTGTGCTATAATATTTCAGCATGTCATTGAGGCTTATGAATTTTTAATGTCACCCATGTGGATACTAAAAAGGTCCAGAAGAGGGCAATGTGACACTTGGGTAGGGGGTATGGTATGCCTCTTTTAAGGCCATAATCTAAAAGTCGTATTTCTGTTTAGAGTCCATGACCAGACCTCAGACATGCAGCCAACCCTAACTATAGTAGAAACTGGGAAATTTAGTCTTCTGTCAGAGAGCAACATGCCCACCTAAAACATCTATGCTATAGAACAATGTTTTTCAAATATGGCTGTATACTATGAAGGCAAGTGGGAACATTGTGTTTTAATGATCCACAAAGCTCCAAAGTCCATTTGGCTGTCCATAGTGACCATTTTCCTTTAGCACATGGTTTGGAAGAATAAAGGAAGTAACCTTTTAGTGTCTTGTTAAAGAACAAAGGAAGTTTAAAAAACAAACACAAAAACAAATGTGGCTGCACAACACAATCACTTGGAAAACTTAAATAAGGGCCAGGGATGTAGTTCAGGGGTAGATCACTTGTCAAGTATGGACCAATCCCTGGGTTTGATTCCTAGCTCTGAGAAAAAAAAAAAAAATCTCAGGTGTATTGCTCAATCTATGTGAAGGGATTTCTTGTAATGCTATGGGAGACTCTTAAAAAAGGTTTCCAATCCACTTGAAGGTTTTATGATGATAAAAGTAAAAGCATTTGATCTGCAGCACTCTTTCCTCACTTGTCATGGTAGCCCTGCAGCTTGCAGCCCTGATAGACTTTCCTGAATTTTGCTCAAATAGATAAGGAAGTTTTTCTAACATCCCCTAAGGATCTTATTCTCTGCGTCTAAGAGCATACTACTCTAGAGCTGAAGCAAGTTACAAGGCAGCAAAAGAGCAGTTTCTGCTTTGACTTGCAAATATTTTTAACCCCCTAAAAATAAATCATGAGTTGCAAATAGGCACGAGTGTTCCCACATGGCTTCCTAAATTAGTTGTTTTTGACAGGAAGGAGAATATGCTTTACTTTTCTGCTCAGGGCTACCTGCTTGGGATTCAATGCATGACTCCGTTTGTTATCTTTATGCCCTTCCTTGTTTATTTGGAGGCAGCCACAGTCTCTCAAGGAAGATGGGAAGACATATGGTTTGGAAATGAATTACAAAGGAGGTTAAAATCTTTATGGGGACAAGCCTGCATTTCCGAAAATTCTCCATTGGAACAGGGCTCCATTCTCTTCCTCCTGTGTTTGAAATTCCTGGTTTCATATGTTGTAAGATGATCTAAATACTCAGTCTTCTCTCTCATGGAACTAACAGTAAAAAAAATAAAGGCAACTTTCTTAACTTCTGTTGTCCTTACATTTATTTTTTTGCCTGTTCATTTAATCTGTGAACAGGGCATGATAGCAGGTCACTTTACAAGGTTGTCTTGTCATTGGTTTTCATTTAGTCAGCCATGCATGTGTTCAACAGGCATGTTGCCTATTGTAAAAGTGCTCACATTTGAAAATTGTTGTTGTTGTTAGGTGCCATTGAATAGGGTCCAATTCATAGTTCCCTGTGTACAACAGAACAAAACACTCCCCAACATTCTGCCATGCCTGGCACTATTGTCAGTGCTTCTCTGCTATTCATAGGGTTTTCAATGGCAGATTGTTTCAGGAGTGGGTCTCCTGGTCCTTCTCCCTAGCCTGCAGCACCCATTATTCCCAGGTGACCTCCCATCCAAGGACTAACCAGGCCAACCCTGCTTAGCTTCCAAGATCAGGTGGGATTGAACACCAGGGTGCTATGGCTGCAGACATTTGAAAATTACAAATATTATATTCTTTGATGCAGCAAACTTTAACAATTATGTAAAAATCATATGATAGAAAAATTTAAACATATATAAAGTGGTGTGAAGAATGTTATAAACCTCCATGTGGTCCTTACCCAGCTTCAGTAATTATCAATTCACACCTAATTTTGTTTCATTTAAATCTCCATCATTCTATCTGCTTTTGATTATTTGGAAGGAATTTCCAGACTTATAATTTCATCTAACAACATTTGTATTGTTTATTTGTTTTTTGACACAGAGTCTTGCTATGTATTCCAGGCTGGCCTCAAACTTGAGATCCTGCCTCAGCCTCCTGAGGGCTGGAAATACAGATATGTACCACCACACCTGGCTCCTAACAATCATTTTTAAAGATTAATGTTTGATCCTATTCAAAATGTAATTAAACCTTTTAACCATTTTAAAGTGCATTTGTAACTTAATTTATTTCATTTCTTTTTAAGGAGCTTTATTTGCTTACCAAAAGAACTTCTAAAATAATATCATTCTTATAACTATGATGATTTAAACACATAAACAGGGAATCTTTAAGCTCTTTTAGATATACTTTAGCTAGGTGGTAGAGTATGCCAGTAATCCCAGTACTATGGAGGCTGAGGCAGAAAGATCTCAAGTTCAAGGCCAGACAGGGACACATAGCGAAACTCTCTATCAAAAAACAAATAAACAATAAAAAAGTTGTTACATCAAATGATATAAAATATTAAAAGAATTATCATTTAAATGTCTATAAGAATTTGGTTCTTAATGGGAAGATTATGAAAACAATTAAACAGAAAATAAATCAGTTTAATTTAATCCACAAATACAGCAAAATAAGTGGAAGTTACCCAAATCTGTGGGGTCTGGGATGGCATAGTAGCATGTTGTTGTTAGGTGCCATTGAGTTGTGTCCGACTCATAGCAACCTTCATAGGGTTTTCAATGGCTGATTGTTTCAGGATTGCCTTGGGAGTGGATTTCCACATCCTTCTTCCATTTTTGCAGTGTTGGGAATCAAACTTGGGACCTCAGAGACTGCAGAACATCACTCTACCAACTGAACTAAATCCCAGCCCCTAGTAGTGAGTTAGCAGTTAAGTATCATTTAACTTTGGGAGGATGTAGTGTTAAAAACAGAAATTTCTAAGAGACCCAAACCCAATAGTATTAATATTTTTGTTTTTATGTATATTAACATACATAGGGTTTTCAATGGCATCATGTCGGATTTTCATTCTGTTATACCTAGGATCACTATGAGTCAGACTCGACTCAACAGCAACTAACAACAACATACATATTTACAATAAATATGATAATGACATGTGATTGAATTTGTTTTGATGAGTATGTGTGAAGTTGGTATTTTTATAAACTTGTTATATGAAGAGGATTTGGCATAAGAGTAACAAAATAGTCTTGTATTCTAATTTAAAATGAATATTTGATTAATTGATTTAGAGTTGATTTAGACTTAAACTTTGTTGTAAGAAAAATGCCAGTAACGAAAACGTATTCTGTGAGAATAAATTAGATGGTTAAACAAACTTGGGAAACACTAAATAAAACAAACAGGTGTTTATTTGTTTACATGTTTTAAATGCTATAAGACTATAGGGTATTCATGCAAATACCTAAGATGAGTGTAATACACAGCATATTTATTTAACTATGGACCTATGGGCTACCCCTCTCTCCTTTTCTTGATGATTCTCTTATAAAACTTAGTAAGTTGGCAACTCTGGCCCCGACAATTCAATTTCACTCAGCCACATGGGGTTTTTAAAATACTTAATCCACTATGTAAAGCTTTGAGAAGGCTTACCAAGAAAACCTTGATTACCAGTTTCTTTTCAGGAATTACAAGGTCTGGCAAAAGTAAGCCTGCGTTCCAGGATGGCTACCCTGGCTGGAGCTGAGCAAGGGCTGCCTCAGCAAGCCAGTCATGGGTGCCACACTGGGTCATCCACACAGAACACCAGCTACACCCTCCTGGGCATTTGGATCTATGACCTTGATGGTCAAGGGATTGCCCAGTGTAGTAGAACTCGGTATGAGGACAGCTGATATAAGCCCATCAGAAGGAGTGGACTGGCCATGGGTGGTGAGGGTATGTGGACTGGAGGAGACCTGGGGCAAGTAGCCTGTGTTATCAGGCTGAGGAGAGGCTGTGTCACAGAGCCACACTATTGTCCTCATGTGGAACCAGTGCATGTCCATTTTCCATTTGCTTCAAAACTTCCCCACTGTTCTCCATGGGACTCTTGGCATGTGTTGAGAAATAAAGAGCTAAGACCAAAAGCTAAGACAGTGGAAATGATTTCTAAATGGCAAAATAAACTTTCAAATGAAGTGTGTGTGTTAATGATTCCCTTTGAGGGTGCCCCCTGTCTGAGAAGGATTACAACCTCAGTTTGACCATCGTTGAAGCTCATTGCTGCACATTGTGTAAACCCAGATTTTCCTCTAAGCAAGCTAGTGCCTGGCCTCACCAGCCAACAAAGAGGTTGTCGGAAAGCCCTGCCCAGAAGTTTTGTAATTTAAAGTCAGACAAAGAGAACAAAGGCAAGATGATTTCCTTTGATATTATTTTCACTGTGGGTTGCAAGTCAAGAAAATAAATTACCAAGTAAGCTCTGTTTGCTTTAATCTTATTTAATGCATTGCTATGCAGCACCAGTAAGCTAATAATTAAGGAGCATTTTGCATCCCCCAGAGGCTTTGATCTACAGTGACATGACTCCATATTTTCGTCTGATTGGATTTCTGAGCTTTCATTAGCGTCCATAAAAATTGGTCAAAATTAAAAGGACAAAAGGCAAGGCAACAACAATGAAACCCTCCCTGCATCTGCAAAAGGGGAAATTTCATCTGCAATTAGGTATGTCATAACTTCCATGGTTTGCTTATTTTTCAATATGATCTAGTTTGATATTTTGGGATACTACTGAAAAATAATCAAGATATATGCTTTATGTAGCAGTTAATTAGGATTTCTCTTGGCAGATATCTAAGAAAAGTCCCCAGGAGGAAAATAATAACAATAACCTCTGTAAAATAAGTTCGTATCTACCCATAGACACACACATCCATAACAGGACTCATCTTTCCTGTTAATTTTATCTTCACTTTTTTAATTCTATTAGAATGTGTGAGAATCTGGAGCTTTTCTTCATTTACTACTACTTTAGAAAAGTCTGAGGTTTGTTGGCAATTCAAGTACAATAGAAACCATATGTTTTATATTGTTGGGAGTACAATAGTATGACTGAGAATTCTAATAATTAGATGTCGGACTTTGTGATTTGATCACCTAGTTCCTTGTCTTTTCATCTCTATTGTTCATCTCTTTCTCAATTTTTAAAATGATTCTTGAGGTAAATTATTTCATTTCCATGAGAACTCATTTTTGCCTGAGTTGTCTTTTACATTTATATATTTATTTAGCATTTTGTTCTGGTTTTATGGATAGTTTGTCTTTGGCTTCCTCATTGTTTTCTGTTTCCTTCCAGTTTCTTTTGGTTGTGGCAGTGGTTCTGGCTGGATATAGTTTCCTTCTTTTGACTTGGTGCCTTCTTACTGGGCATTCATGCTCTGAGGAAAGCAGCACTGAGATCTCATGTGTATATGTGACACTGGCACCTGAGGACTGGCCGGTAGCTGGTTGGGTGGCTCTGTGTGTAGGTTTCAGGAGGTCTTTGCTCCTGAACTAGGTGGCCTGTTACCAAGGAGGTGCGTGTTGGTGGTGGGGGGGGGATCTGGGAGGGTGGTAACAGCAATACTTTGCAGGCAGCCACAGAAGAGCAAAACCTCAGTTCATTTGTGTTTGCATATAAAAGGTTTTATACCTAGCACAGAATTTATAGTAGAGAATATAGACAATGTTTATTAAAAAGATAGTGAAGGCAGGCAGCAGAGAAGAGCTCTTGCTACTACTGTGTAGAGCTAAGGTCAAGTGTGATTTTATTTATTTATCTATTTATTTGCAATACTAGGGGATTGAACCCAGGGCTTCACACATGGTTTTGTGAGCTCTCTACTACTGAGCTGCACCCCCAGCCCATTTTTTTCAACTTTTATTTTGAGACATGATCTGCCTAAATTTTGCATACTGCCTCTGGCTTTAAACTTGTGATCCTCTTGCTTCTGTCTCCCAAGTCTCTGGGATTATAGGTGTGCACCATCATGCCCAGCTTTGGGTGAAGTGTTAACCTTTAGGGAAAGGAAAGAAACATTTCAACCTGGGGTCTATGTCCAGAATAGGTTAGAGGACTCCCAGTGTCTTCAAAGGACTGGGCTCAGAGGTGGGCATTTCAAAAGGTTAAGAATCCACGCAGCTATGGATCTTGATAGAGGAGCAGAATCCACACTGAACAACGTCCCATTCAGTTGCTGGGGGTGGTGGTTCTCTCATATAGTCTTAATCATCCTTCTCAGCTGAACGTAGAAGTTATTTTTAATTTTCTTCTTTTTTTCTGGCAACCATGCTGTTTGCAAGGATATTACCTCTCAGAGAAGTGCTGACCACCAGATCAAGGCCTTTGTCTCACAGGAAGCTCACACTGATGTTCCTTTCTCAGTAGGCTGGGAGGAGATGGCTAGGAAGGAGATGGCTGCAGAGGCTTCTTTATTCCCTTTTGTCCTGCCTTCTTGTTGTTAGGTGCCCTCAAGTCGAGTCTGACTCATAGCAACCCTCATAAGGTTTTCAATGGCTGATTGTTTCAGGATTACTTCAGGAATGGATTGCTGCTGAAATACTTGGTCTCATAGAGTTTGAAGCCCTTTGAGTTCCCAGGAAGTTGACTCTCATTGGCATGTCCTTATGTAGGAATTTAGGGTGCAGTTTTCTTCACTGTCTTTGCTGAGTCCTTCTCTGGTTTTTGCAGTGCTGGGGATTGAGCCTGGGTCCTCAGAGAGTGTGGAGCAGCACTCTACCAACTGAGCTAAACCCACTTTTAACATATCCAACAGAGGAATCCCTGCCTGGAGGTTTATGTACTTGTTTCCTTCCATTTTGGAAACTCATGGAGCACAAGGAAAAGAAGGGAACTGGGATTCCATAACCAGAGTTTTACCTAATCCCCCTCCAGAGCCTTGGGAGCCTTGGGTTCCTGAGCAGGGCTAAGGGGCAATGGGGAAAAGGAGCAGGGAAAGAAACAACCAGGCCTTGAGGAATAGGGCAAGGCCTGGTGCTGTCACTGCTCTACACTCAAACAAATCCCATGGTTTTGGTCCGGTGACCTTCCTCTAACTTTGAAATACTTGGTCTCATAGAGTTTGAAGTCCGTTGAGTTCCCAGGAAGTTGACTCTCATTGGCATGTCCTTATGTAGGAATTTAGGGTGCAGGTTTCTTCACCGTCTTTGCTGAGTTATTCATTCCATCTCCCCAACATGTTTTGACACCTTGCATCTGCTGCCATCTTTTATTCTCCTTACACTTTTGGATTTATACATTTTGTCCTCTGATTTTATGCCTTCTTTTCTTCCTATTGAAAAGATGTAGAAATAAATGAGAGCATTAAATTCTCTGCATTTAATCAGAAAGACTTCATTGCCTTTTGATTTAAAAAAGTAACCCATGCCCAGGCCTGGTTGCTCCCTCTGTAATCCCAACAATTTAGGAGGCAGAGGCAAAAGGATCCTGAGTTCAAGGTCAGAGGCAACCTGTGTAACTTAGCAAGACCCTGGGGTGGGGGGGGAAGGGTTGGGAGTGCAGCCCAGTGATACAGTACTTGCAAAGTATGTGCAAGGCCCTAGGATCAACCCCTAAGTACCACTGGAAAAAAAAAAAAGTAACTTGTTAGATATTAGAGAATCAGATGTGGTATATAATCAGATATATAACAAAAAGTAAAGCAAATTTATTTATACCAACTATGTAAGAGGATAACCCATCACATATTTTTTGTTTTCTTTTTTCAGGTAAATACCTTCTTGTGGGGAAAAATATAAATCACAAAAGAGTAAATAATGAAAAGTATACCTTTCTCTTGCTCCAATCCCTAGTCTGACACTTAACTTCCTCAAATGTAAAATAAGTTGATGTTTTCTTTTATGGTATTCTCTGAAATCACAGAAAAATTTTCTGATTTTTCTTCTATTTTATGATTCTATTTATTTTACATTTACTTAGGCAATTTATTTTTAATTTAGTTTGGAGTAGGGATGAGACAGAAGTTTGATTGTTTCTCCCCCAACTGGTTTGCTGTCTGTCCCAATGAGTTGCAATTCATCCTCAACACAAGCCGCCGCCACACTTGCAAAAAGTGTAAAAGCCTCTTTTTCTGATCTAAATGGAAGATTAACTGTTTTCCTGACCATTAAGGCAAGACAACTGATTCAAGACCATTTTTCAAGAAATTTAAATTGTGGATCTTTAACATAGACCCAACATAGAGCCTGACCACCTTCAGTAATTGAGTCTGATCTCTATGTTGAATTGCATCACACCTCTGTGTAGAACTGGGAAGAGAGGAGTTCCTGGGAGGCACTGAAAATTAAATCAGGTTAAAAAGGCTAGAATTCCATTCCAAATCCCAGACCTTGAATGGAGTTCAAGACAAAGATTCCACTTCAGGAGAGCTGGGGAACCAGGAGAGCAGAGAACAAGTCCTCAACCAGGTGTTGGGCAAGAGGGGGAGGTGAGCAGGTGCAATGAGGCTTGAGGACTGAGAACTTGGGGGCTGCTGATCCTTTGGAAGGGGCGAAGATGGGGCGATGTGCATTTCTGAGCTGTCCCATAGGAATTCTCAGGCAGATGGTGGGAACTGAACCAAGCTTTCCCGTACTCATGAAGGAGAGGCAGGGAATCTTTACAACTAGTAGAGGGTAGCTCAGGCCTTGGGAATGCAGGCTGAAATATGCCTTATGACATAATTAAAGCAAATATTGGAATAGTGTTATTAGTTTTCTTCTACCCATCATACCTCAACATGACAGGGGATAAATTAGTGGGTTAGTTCATTCTTTTGTCAACAAATGGTTATCAAACAGGTGCCAGGCCCTAAGCAGAAGCCTGGGAGACAGAGAGAAGAACAAAGTGCAGGTTCCTGCCCGCTGCTGCCCACCTAGTTGGGATGCAGGTAGGTCAGCAGCAAGGTCAGCGCAGTGGTGAGGCACTCTGAGAGGTCACAGAGGCTCTCCAGAGAGGCTGCCAGATCACAAGGTGATCAACCACTGCCCCTGGCTAAAATCTTTCTTCTCTTTTGCGTTAGGTTAAGCTAAAGTTTCTTTCAGGGTTAACATTCCTCCACTTCTATCTCTTCCAAACTGCATGGTCTCTTTCTGCCAGAAATCCAAGGAGACCTAGTGTCACTTGACTTTCACAGAGACTTTTAGCCCAAGATCCAGTGATGGTTTCAGCAATGGGTCTGTGAGTCCTTTAAAATTGGATGCCAATGTGTGTGCTTTTTCCTGGGAATATGGTCACAGATTTTGTTAGAATCTCAAAGGAATTTGAGACCCCAAAACAATTACTAATTATCAATTTCGATTTCTTTAATCCAATTAATGATCTTTTGTCTTGAAATGATTTTTAGAACACTGCAATCAGACTCTAACCTACAGGTATGTTTTGTTACCACTGTCTGGCCCCTTTGAACCTGTACCCTTTATCCTCCTTCCAGCTTCCTCTCCTCATATCCAGACGTGGGAATAGTACTGGGCATCAGCCTCTTCCTAACTTTTCTCATTTATCATCATGTGGTAGCCCTGTACTTATCCACAATAATGTAGAAACTCTGATTCTTGCCTGTAATAATGTAGAATCATCAAGCAGAGTTGGAAATCCACATTTCCGAGGTGCTCTGTCATGTTTTCAGCCAAGTTTTCGGCTCAAAAATGCTCAAGTCCAAAAACTAAGTTCAACACACGTTTATTGAACACTTTCTGTAGGAGACAGATCACACTCCATGCTGCGGGAGAGGGGGAGGAGCAGGACACAAGTGAATTAAACCTAGTTTCCACCTTCATGGAGATAAGACATTTAAAAAAATGCCAAACATGCCGAGGCACTCCAGAGAGGAAGAGGTTATTTTCTACTGGAGAGTGTCAGGGGAGAAGTCTGGAAAGCATTCTTGCTGGGCAGTATTTCTTATCACTGATGATGTTGTGGACCTGTTTACCCTTCATTTCACCATCTTCAAAATAAAGGGCTGGACTTGGAGACTGGCACCAACCCAGAATATATTTTAAAAAATCCAGGAGAAAAACTAGCTTTTGTCATAGAATAACAGACAGAATAGAAGCAACTAGTATAGGAAAAGTTATACAAGGATATTAAAGCATTAAAGTGGATAAAATATTATTCACATAAATATAAGACATTTTGAAAACTGATAGTAACAGGAAATCTTTAGTCATCATTGTTATATTTTTTTAGTCTAATTTTGAAACAAAACAATATGAATCTTTTCCTAAGCTTCAAAAAATAGAACTGTTTTACTGGAAAGATGTAGAGACTGTAAAGTCTTTCCTAAAAATGTAGATTGAGGGGTGTGTATATACACATTTTTCTTCTTACTAGATCATATGCAATCAAGCACCTCTTACTGATATGAGTCATAAATTTGTAAAGTGCGTTTAGATAAATGTTTATAAGGCAGTTTCCCATTCAGCATGGGCTGATGATTTTCTCACTCTCTGTTCTTAGGATGAGCCAGGACCTGCCAAATTTTTGAGACAGCTCAGGGCTTAGAGGAAGGCTCATCTAAATAAAGGCCGGCTAAAGTGACATTGCAGAGATTTAATCCTCTGGCTGCCCGTGTGACTGAAGGCTGATTTGCAAGACTCTTCTTTCCTGGGGTGCAGATTATTAAGTCTCTAGGGCCCTGCAGCTTGACAGCAAGAGAAGCACAAAATGAAGGTCAGAGATGACTGCCTGCAGCAGGGATCTGGGGGCCTCGGAGGGCCTTTTACACACTGGAGTACAAGATTCCCTGGGCGTCCACGGAAATAGCAAATCTGGAACCTTTGTCCTGGGACACAGCCACCTGCCATAGAGCTTCCATGTCGGCCCAAGAGGTTCCTGGAGGCGCAAGCAGGAAGAACTATGGTAACTGGACATGTGCTGAACTGCATACTTAGAGCGTGGAAGTTCAAGGCAAGGGAAGGTGGGAAGGGCCGGCACTGAGGCGAGCAGTTTTTGCTCAGGGCTGGACTGGGCAGCCTCAGCCTCCAGGCGCCAAGGCTCAGCAAGGAGTTTTTGCCCAGCTCCCAGAACAGCCCCTGTGGACGCTGGGCCCCTGCCGGCCTCAGCGTGGCGTCTCCTGCCCGCTGGGCCTCTCTGCCTACCCTGCACTCTGCCTGATCGGCGGCTTGGGCCGAGATGGAGACGTGAGCCCGCAGGGACGATGACGGCGGTGTACACGAATGGAGGTGGCCTGGTGAACTCGCGCTACGCCAGGTGGGAGCGGCGCGACAGCGTGGAAAGCACGTGTCAGACAGAGTGCGGCAAAGAAGGGGAGGAGGGACAGCTGCGCCAGCTGACGCCCTTCGAGAAGCTGACCCAGGACATGTCCCAAGACGAGAAAGTGGTCAGGGAGATCACGCTGGGGAAACGCATAGGCTTCTACCGCATCCGCGGGGAGATCGGGAGTGGGAACTTCTCCCAAGTCAAGCTGGGGATTCACTCCCTGACCAAAGGTAAGGTAGTTTGACTGCAAACTAGCCGTAAGGCTCGTAAACTTTATGGGTGCTTTGCGTGTTGCTAGAAATGATGTAAAGGATGCATAATGGAAAAGGCCATTGCTGTGTTACTCTGTCGCCCATCGTCATTTATTATTAAAGGGAGAAAAAAAGACAGAAAGAAAAAAAGAAAGATCGATTGATCTGGCTTCCCAAGGGTCATCTGCGAGGTACTGGGACCTAATAGGGACTGAGGAGGCCGGAGCCAAGGGAGCAGGTAAAATAACATCCATGGCGCCCCTGCCACCCCCAAGCTGGGTGCCAGCCACCCTCCATGGTTGTCTCAGTCACTTTCCACGGTAAATATGTGAAGTCATTATTTTACTTCCGTTTTACAAATAAGAAAACTGAGATCCAAAGACGTAAAATGTGGCTTTTAGCAGTTGGTACATAGATGTTTTTGACCCCAAAACCTCCCACTACACCATTCAACAAACTCACTCAAATGTAAGGGGAATGTGTCCTTGCCAATTAGGCCTTGGGAAGTGGAGTGGAGTGTGGTTTTGTTCCAGTGCAACACATATCCTGAGTCCATATCCATAGCTCCTATTTATAGCAGTGTGCCTCTAACATTGGCAGGAGTGGAGCAGGAGGCCTCCCAGGTGGCCACTGTCTCTGGAGAGCAGGGTCCACTTTCCCCTCTAGCCAGAGGCTGCTACCTCTACTTGGGGAAAAAGTCTCAGCGTCTTTTCTGCTGTGGTCCATCCTGTCCTTGTTCTTGCCATTGCTTGCTTCTTTATGCCACACTTGGTGAGCCGCTGGTCACTCTGGGATTCGGGAAAGTGGTGCCCACTGCTCTGGCCTCATGAAGGAACTGTGAAGAGAGCCCAGCACTGCTTTGCTGCCCAACCCCAATGTAGGTACTTCCCCAAGTACCTCGGACTTACATGAAGCCTGGTCATTATCGTCAGGGAGTTACAAGAGTGAAAAAGAACACTTGCAAGTTGGCGTAACTTACTGAGTGTTTGAAGCCCACGGACTCTACCTCTCCTGAGAGACTCTTACTGACATTTTCTCTCCTTGGCCCCAGCCTTCTGTGTCCCAAGGTCTCTCTTTTCTTACATCAGAGTTGTCTTTTGCCTTCTTTTTTCTTTTCTTTTTTTTCCCAACCCCCAATCCCATGCCCTTCCAATCTCTGTGTTTTGCCTCTGTAGAAAATGCCCTGTGGGCTGGAGTTTAGCTCAGCTGGTCTGTGCCAGGTTGCTTGGTCTGTGCACTCTGAGGCCCTGGGTTCTATCCTCAGCACCACAAAGATGGGAGAAAGACATGGCAGCCCACTCCCAAAACAATCCTGAAAACAATCAGCCATTGAAAACCCTGTGAATAGCAGAAAAAGCCCCTTGCACACATGTGCCCCTCCCCAGCATGCACACACACAAGCACATTCACTCAGAAGTCCCCAGAGCTTCCAGTCCCTTTCCATCTTTCTCTGAAGCCTGAGTATCTGGGTTCCACATCCTCACTACCTTACTTAATTATCTGGGTAAATTATAGTACTTCCCTGGGCCTCACATTCTTCATTTATAAAATGCAGCCAGTAGCACTACTTACTTTAGAGGGTGTCAGACTAATGAGTAAATACTCAATAAATGTTAGTTATTGTATTATTTTGCAGAGTTGCATAAGCCTTGTCGTGCCTTTGTTTAACCAAAGACCAATTGAAGTCATCTTTTTTCTTCAGAAGTTTATTCACACAAACAAACCAAGATCAATTCAGCCGCCATTCCCTGTGGCCTGGTCTGTGGTTTTCACCTCTGACTGCACCTCAGAATTACTTGGGAAGGTTAGAAAATAAATAGTGCCCATATTTCACCCCCGAGCTTCTGATTTAGTTGGTCTGGATTGAAACAAGGCATAGGAATTATCTTAAAACTCTCCAAGTAATTGCCATGCAAAGCTAAGAAGCACTGCCTAAGCACTGCATATACTGCAGACCGCTTTTAAATCAGTAATTTTTTTGGTATTTGCCATGAATAGACAAGCCAGGTGTCATTTGTCTTTTAAATTCAATTATGAAGTATTGTGTCAGTCTTTCATGAGACATTTCACTTTCAAATTTCATTTCACTTGGGATAATACTTATCTTCCAACAATAGAGGCATCATATTAGGCCTTAGTTTCTACCTTCAAGGATAAGGAAAGATAAATAAAGTACAAGCTTGAGTTTGAAAAATATAAAAGAGAAAAGTTGTGAGCTTAGAGGAGTAAGAGACTTCTGCTTTGGAATGTTGTGGAAGGCTTTAAGTAGGGATACAATTTCGGCTACTCTTGAAGGCAGAATAGGATTTAGGATAGGCAGTGATTTTAGGATACAGGAGGAACAGAAGGTTATCTGGAAGGATGTTGGGTGCCATTGAATCAGATCTGATTCATGGCAAACCAATGTACAACAGAACAAAACACTCCCTAACACTGTGC
This sequence comes from Pedetes capensis, assembly GCA_007922755.1. Taxonomy (NCBI): domain Eukaryota; kingdom Metazoa; phylum Chordata; class Mammalia; order Rodentia; family Pedetidae; genus Pedetes; species Pedetes capensis. The sequence continues at coordinate 34,634 of VMDO01004657.1, read as the reverse complement.
CATGCACCATAGTCTTTTTATGTTTGAGCCCATTATTGCAGCAACTATGTTTCTTCTCATTTTGAGTCCTGCCACATCAACAAAAGGAGGTCCCAGAGGCTTTATTACATTCCTGTCATTAAGATTGACTCTACTTTGAGGAGACAGCTCTTCCCCAGTCATCTTTTGAATGCCTTTCAGCTTGGAGGCCTCATTTTCTGGCACTATATTTGACAGTGCTTCTTTGCTATTCATAGGGTTTTCAATGGCTAATTGTTTTGGGAGTGGACTACCATATCCTTCTTCCTAGTCTGTCTAAATCTATAAACTCAGCTGAAACCTGTCTACTATGGCTGGCCCTGCTGGTATCTGACATACTGGTGGCATAGCTAGAAGGAGGAAGTAAGCAAAAGCATTGTTCTTGTTGTTGTTGTTGTTGCTAGGTGCCATCCAGTTGGGTCTGGCTCATAGTGACCCTATGTAGAACAGAACAAAACACTTCCAGGTTCTGTGCCAGGCACATGATCTTTTTTATGTTTAAGCCCATTGTTGTAGCCACTGTGTCAATCCATCTAGTTGAGGATCTTCCTTTTTTTCGCTGACCCACAACTCTCCCAAACATGATGTCCTTCTCCAGGGGTTGGTCCCTCCTGACAACATGTCTAAAATATATAAGATGCAGTCTAGCCATCCTTGCTTCCAAGGAGCACTCTGGTTGTACTTCTCCTAAGACAGATTTGTTGGTTCTTTTGGCAGTCCATGGTATATTCAGTATTTGTCTCCAGCACCATAATTCAGAAGCATCAGTTCTTCTCCTGTCTCCCTTTTTCAATGTCCAGCTTTTACAACCATTAGCAAAAGCATAAAGATGGGGAAATGAAGTGTAGCAGAGTTTCCCTAAACACTAGATGTTCCTCCACAAACACTGGGAGAAAGGACTGGAAAGCTAAGGTACAGCTGAATCATGGTGGACTCAAACATTGTCCTGAGGAGCTTGGATTGTTTTTCTTAGCAGCAAAGAATCAACAGGATTTTTGTGATTGGAATAGGGCTTTTGGGAGAAAAATCCCACAGTAGTGAGAATGAAGGTTGGAATGAGAGAGATGCAGAAGGCAAAGAAATGTCAGGAAGCAATGGTGATAGTGTAGCCAGAGGGGAGAGGATCCTGACCTAGGATAGCAGTAGTCAAAATAAAAGAGGATCTGGGTGATCATGAAGAGAGGAATTGGGTAAGATTGGTGTACTGCTCAGGCTTCTCAGTAGGATATGCACAAGTATATGTAAACTTATGCTATATAGATATACAGACAGATACACATATACATGGAGAGAGAGAGAGAGAGAGAGAGAGAGAGAGAGAGAGAGAGAGAGAGAGAAAGAGAGAGAGGGAGAGAGAGAGAATTATTATAAGTACTTAGCTTACATGGTTATGAAGACTGAAATATGCAGTCAGCACACTGGGGGCCCAGGAGAGCAGGCGGTATAGTTTCTGTCCAAAAGCCAACAGCCTGAAGACCCAAGAGCCAATTTGAATCTGAAAGCCAGAAAAGACCAACAGCCAAGCTTCAGGCAGTTGAGCAGAGGGAGTTCCTTTACTCAATCCTTTTGTTCTATTCATATCTTCAACTGATTGGATGAGACCTACCTACACTAGAGAGGACAATCTGCTTCGCTTAGTCTGCAAATCTAAATATAAATCCCATCCAGAAACACCCTGCCAGATATATCGGAATGTTTGACTGAGTGTCTAGGAACCACATGGTCCAGTTAAGTTGACAAATAAAATTAACCATCCCAGTTGTTAACTGATCAAATGTGGAACTGAGGATAGAAGGGAGGGAGAAGGAAATGAACTTGCCCTACTTGATTATGAGCCAAAAGAAGAGTGATACTTTTAATATAAACAAGGGAATATAAAGAAAGAGTATATGGGATGGAAAACAATTAAAAATGTGAATATCCAGGAGGAGCGTTCTTCTAGGCAGTAGTATGCTCTTCTTTGTGGTTTTTACCTCTGACCACACATCAGAATCTCCTGGGAAGTTTACCAGGCAGTTGTGTGGCCCAGCCAGGGACAAGGGTGTTAGATCAGACCAAGGTTTGCATTGAGGCAGTCGTGGAAGTCTATGGGGACAGTAGAGAAGAGTGAACAGTCATCTTTTTATACCTAAATGACTATTTGTTTACATCCTGGTTAATATTTTTTTATCTCTATATAACCATACATATATATGAACTGGTTTTCAATATGCTATTGAGATCATTGACTCTTGCTTCATGAACACCATGATTATTTTTTTCTTTTTAAGAATTAAAAAAAATTTTTTAATGGCACATAGTACCTATTTATAGGATATAGTGTGACATTTCAATACATCTGTCCAGTGAATGGGCTGGGGTTTAGCTCAGTTGGTAGAGTGCTGCACCATGCTCTCTGAGGATCCGAGTTCAATACCCAGCACAACAAAAATGGGAGAAGGACATGGCAAACCACCCCTGAAACAATCCCGAAACAATCAGCCATTGAAAATCCTATGAGGGTTGCTATGAATCCAACCTGACTCAATGATACCTAACAAGGACAACATACAAGGAATAGTGATCAGATCAGGTTAGTTGTCATGTCTTTCACTTCAGATATTTATCCTTTCCTTGGTTGGTTGTTGTTGTTGTTGTTAAGTGCCATTGAGTCGGTATCCGACTCATAGCGACCCTCATAGGGTTTTCAATGGCAGACTGTTTCGGGATTGCCTTGGGAGTGGATTGCCAGGTCCTTCTCCCATTTTTGCGGTGCTGGGAATTGAACTCGGGACCTCAGAGACTGCAGTGCAGCGCTCTACCAGCTGAGCTAAATCCTAGCCTTCCTTGGATTAGACGCGTTCAAAATTGTTTCTAGTAGCTATTTTGAAATGTTCAATTAATTGTTAACCATAGTTACCCTCCCCATGTGTCTGTCAGCTTGTCATGCTATAGGGGCTTGTATGTTGCTATGATGCTGAAAGCCATACCACCAGTATCTCAGATACCAGCAGGGCCACCCATGGTGCCACAGGTTTCAGCTGAGCTTCCAGATTAAGACAGACTAGGGAGAAGGACCCAGCAGCCCACTTCCAAAACAATTAGCCATTGAAAACCCTGTGAATAGCGGAGAAGCACTGTCAAATATAGTGCTGGAAATTAAGCCCCCCAGGCTGGAAGGCATTCAAAAGATGATGGGGGACGAGTCAATCTTAATGATGGAGATGGAGTAAAGGCCTGGGACCTCCAATTGTTGATATGACATGACTCAAAATGAGAAGTAACACAGTGGTTGGACCAGTGGGCTCAAACATAAAATGATCGTGTGCACAGCACAATGTTAGATAGTGTTTCATTCTGTTATACATAGCATCACTATGAGGTAGACGTGTCTCAATGGTTCCTAACACAATGACCTATTGTTATCCTACTGTGGTATGGAACATTAGAAATTATTCCTCCTGCCCAACGACTCAACAGCACCTAACAACAACATCCAACTGCATCTTTGTGCCCATTAATCATTTTCTTTCCATCTTTCCTTCCTCTATACCCTCTGCAGGCTCTGATAACCACTATTCTCTATTTCTTTGAGACCAACTTTTTAGCATCCACATATGAGAACATGTGGTATTTGTCTTTCTGTGCCTTTTTTCACTCAACATAATGTCGTCCAGTTTCATCCATGTTGTTACAAATTAAGAATTTCATCTTTTTTCACAGCCAAATAATATTCTATTCTTTCTGTGTCATACTTTCTTTATCCATTTATCTGTTGGTAGACACATGGGTTGATTCCATAACTTAGCTGTTGTGAATAACAATGCAATTAGCATGAGGGTCTAGATGTCCCTTCAACATACTAATTTCAATTCATTTTAACACTACAATTTTTCATTGTCATTAAATATAGATATTTTTCAATGCCAGTATATAATGATACTCTCACTTTTCTTTTATCTTGCAGTCACAGGGCATGAAACTCTGAACCTTGCATAAGCTAGGCAAGTACTCCATCACTGAGCCACACCTCTAGCCCTCCCCATGTCCTTTTTTCTTTGCAGTAGTTGGGAGTTGAACCTAGGGCCCCACAGATACTTTGCAAGTGCTGTACCATTGGGCTGCACCCCCAGCCCAGTTTTTATTTTGTTTTATTCTGAGACAGGGTCTCACTAAGTTACTCAGGCTGCCTCTGACCTCAGACCCATGACCTTCTTACCTTCTTCTCCCAAGTCACTGGGATTACAAGCCTGCACTTATTGTCATCTTTTGAAAAGCACGCAGAATTCCATTATATAGTGACAGCATAAGTTCTTTAACTATTTCCCTATAACTTGATATTTGGATTATTTCTAAAGTTTTGCTATTATAAAACTATAGAGATTACCCTTTTTTATACTTGTTTGCATATTTCTATGACTCTTCTCATCATACATTCCTAGAAGTTGGCTCTCACGGCCAAGGAGCATGCATTCAAAAGTTTTCACACAGCTCCAGATTGAAGGGGAAGCTTTCAGATCTTTACTTATAAAAGTAGACCCAGATCTGCCACTCAAATGTAATTGGGACAGTTGTTACTTTTCAGTGATCTAGAGCAAGAAAGACACAAGATAAAACACATGGGGAGCTGAGGGACCAGAAGTTGTGATTGGAAGGGTGGGGGCTGAGCTAAATGGAGCCACATGAGGAAAACACAGAAAGGAGTGACCAGTGCTCCAGAGATGCCACAGAGGCTGCTCTGTGATCAAGGGCCACTGAATGTGGACAGCTTTGAGCTGTTCTGTGTGTGAGTTCAGATGTCAGAAGCCAGTAGAGAGGACGACAGGTGGGACTGGGAAGAGCATGGGCCTTGGGGTCAGAAAGATTTGTTTTAAACTCTCATTCAGGCCTCTGGCTTCACACATATTAACCTTGTTCGTCAGCTGCCTCAGCTATAAACTAGAGATGATTCTTAGAATTGTTGGGAAATTAGAAACAACACATATGAAATTCAAAGCACATCGTAGCTGCTCAATAAATGGTAGCTATCATTGGTACAACTTTATTTTTTACTTAAACTTATTTCAAAAGAAAATAAAAATTACAGTAATAAAAACAAGGTTTGTAATTGAGGCAGTCGTGGAAGTCTATGGGGACAGTAGAGAAGAGCGAAGAGTCATCTCTTTTACACCTAAATGACTACTTGTTTACATCCTGGTTAACATTTTTTTATCTCTATATAAACAACATCACTAATGGTAATGGTAAAAATAAGCATGAATGGGATAATAAATGAATGGTAATAATAACCACAAAGCAAACAAATTCAAAAGTTTTAAAGGAAAGTTACCAAGTAACAGAAAGTAATTGAAAACAAATATACTAAAAACCAATCTGAGATTTCTCTTTGCCTTAATTAGGAGAAGTCAAGCAAAACTGAAACAAGAATAACGTTTTTATGCTGTGATTCAGTGCTATTTAAGGCTGTTTCCAGGCACTAAAATTGTTCCATGCCCTGTGAGTGTTAAAGGCTCCACTTTGGGAAACCCTGACTTCATCCAGTCTACCATGTTTTATAAATGAGAAAACAGAGGCCCAGAAGTGGTTGTCCCAAGGTCATGGTCAAGGCAGGTTTTGAACTGGGCTTTCTTCTTACCCCACCCCTAGCTACTTCCGAGTTTCAGCATAATGTGGAGGAGGCAGGTCTCACATTCTGCCCCAGCAAGCTAGCCTCAGCCAGCCAGGGCCTGCTGCCTTCTTCAAACCTATGGACAGTCTTCCCTTTTGGCAATGTTCTCAAAGAGGGTCTTGCCCTTAAAACCTCTGCAGAAGGGTCAAAGAAACGGGAATCAATCAGAGAGCAATGAGAGTGTGTAACTGTGTTCGCCAGCTTTGTGTTGCTGTGGCAAAATCCCTAAGATAATGAATGTTTGAGGAGGAAAGGTTCGTTTTGGCTCACAGTTTCAGAAGCTTCAGTCTGTGGTTGTTTGGGCCTGTGGTGAGGTGGTACATCATGGCAGGAGCATGCAGCAGAAGAAGCCATTCCCCTCATGGCAGCCAGGAAGCAAAAAAGAAACAGGAAGGGATGAGGGTCTCAATATCCCCTTCAAGGGCACGCCCCTGAATGACCTAACTTCCTTCCAGTAGTCCCCGCCTCTTAAAGCTTCCACGACTCCCCAATACCACTATAGTCTACAACCAAGACTTTAACATGCAGACCTTTGGGGGAAATTTCATCCCCTAATTAGAGCAGTAACCAGGTCTCACAAATGCAGCATGGGCTCCTCTTGCAGCCAGCTCCCTGCCTGTCCTTGCCATTGAGCCAGTGTCCAGGAGAGACCTGCCACCATGTCTGTACGTGCAGAAGCCAGTACATATTAAGGGAAGATATTGGGTTTGGAGTCAGCCAGACCTGAGGGGAATTCCAATTCTTTTTCTGTCTGTGTGACCTTAAACAAATTATTTCACCATTCTGTACCTCAGTTTATTCGTGTATAAAATAAGGCAAATATATCAGCTGCACAGGATTGTTGGGAAGACCAAATCCATGCATATGTAATATATCAAGTGTCTGTCGTGTGCTAGACAGAGCACAAGGTAAGTGCCCATTAAATGCTATCATTCTGTTTTCAAAGAAGTCTAGGTTCTTTTGCCTTCAGTGATGCATCGTTCAGTTCATGGAACAGAAACCTGCTCAAGTTAGATCACAAGGAAAGGGGTGTACTGAGTAAGGGGAATTCTGTGGACCACAGCAGGCAAGTAAAACAGGATCCAAGGACATTACTGTCTCTATCTCCTTCATTTTCTCTAGGGCTTCATGGCTTCTCATTTTTTTTCCATGATGTGACTTCTGTCTTTCTACTTCCCTATGTAGAGTGACTTTCTACACTTATGTACTCAAAGGTACACAGTGCTCCTCCCTGTTATTGTCCTTCTCTATCCCACTAGTTCATTCTATCTCAGTTCAGATGACATGATGATGATGACAACAACCACAATGATGATGATTATACAGTACTTGGGGGTTGAACCCAGGGCCTCACACTTACTTTGCAAGTGCAAAGTAAGCTGCACCCACAGCCCACTTCTTATTTTTATATCTTGAGATAAGTTCTCGCTAAGTTACACAGGCTGCCTTTGGCCTCAAACTCACAATCTTCCTGCCTCTGTGTCCCCAGTTGATAGGATTACAGAGGCGTGCCACTGCACCCTGCTGCAGTTCAGATTTTGAAGAGAGAATATGTTTGCTCACTGGCCAGCTGATGATGGGCTGCCCTTAAGTCGAGCCGCTGGTACCCTCAGGGTACCCTGGTACTCTGGTACCCTCAGGGTGGCATGCCCACTGCCCCCTCAGCAGAGCCCAACGTCCAAAGAAGCATATCTGCAGAGGGAATGTGGAGAAGGCAGCAGTGTGTTGGACATACCCACCACAGGAACAGTACCCAGCAAAGCTCAGGAAACTCCACCAGCCAGAAGCAAGACGTGCTTATTTTGTAGACAGGCTGTTCTTTGAGAACAGGAGGGAAAGGCACAGTAATAACAACTGGTATTTCTACAGTGAGTGACTGCAGGTCCAAGGCTTCCTGCCTGTTATAAAATTAACTTCGTACTCGTCCACCTGAGGCTCAGAGAACATGGCAATCCCTGCTGTGCAGATGGGTGCCTTGTGTGGCCTCCCTGACACACACTCCTCATGCCTAGCCTGCCAAAGGGGCACCCCATTGCCAAAGGTCCAACGTCACCCCTGGATATAGGATGGGATGTGCAAAAGAGGGCAGGAAAGTCGATGGTGGTTTGTACAAGTGGGTCCCTCATACCAAGCCAACCTGTCTGGAATTGTCATCACATCTTCTGGGAAGCCTGAACAGTTGAATAAGACAATGGAGGTGATTCCCAGGAAAGCAGAGCATTTCAGTGCCAGGGCAGTTCCAGGACAATAGCTAAACAAATTTTTTTAAATAAATAAACACAAGTAAAAGGGACCAGCTGCTCTGGACCTCTGGAAAGGAGGCTCCAGCGTGGGCCTGTGCTGGCTGGAGATTATTCTTGGAGCTAACAGCTCAGATTCCCTTGGGCTGTGCACACTGATAGGGCAGGAGGAGAGCCATCTTGAGCCCCCTTTTAGACTGATTAGAAATTTCTCAAAAGACATGATGCCCTTGACTTCTGAATATTTTATGACCCATCTGTTATCACCCACAAAAGTAAAAGAGGCAGCGGGTGTCTGTGCTTGTCTCTGCTGCCATTCTTCTGGACCTCCTCCACCTCCTCCCTTTACTCATGTTTCTAGGCCTCTTTCTTCTTGTCTTTCAGTTGATTTATTCATTGGTTCATTCTTTTTTTTTTTTTTTTTTTTTTTACTGGGGGTTGAACCCAGGGCCTTGTGCTTGCATGCTTTGCAAGTGCTGGACCACTGAGCTGCACCCTCAGCCCATTTTTTTACTTTTTGAGACAGGGTGTCGCTAAGTTACCCAGACTGCCTGTTTTCAAACTTGTGATCCTCCTGCCTCAAACTTGTGATCCACCTCCCAAGCCGCTGGGATTACAGGCGCGTGTGCCGCCACACCCAGCCTCATTCCTTTTTAAAAACAACAATGTATAATAAGCATCTCTTCGTACCTGCTTTGCTCACCTTCCACAGGTGACTAGATGCACTTCTTGCTTGGCAGGAACTCACAGATGGGGAACAGTTGATAAGCGCTGTCTTCGAGGAAGGCACCAAGGCTGTGCTCACCTGGGCCCAGCGGAATCCAGACAAGGTGTGCTGATCGGCAAAGGCTTGCGCAAGGTGTTAGAGGTTGAGGGGACATTTCAAACCAAGGACACAGGGGGAAGGAAATTCCAGGCTGAGAGAGAAGATGCAAAGGACATGGAGGTATGAAGTAGTGGAGGTGTTTGGAGATATAAAAGTAACTCAGCAGAGATGGAGCATGTGGCACCCACTGGGGTGGTGGGAGATAAAGTGGGTGATGTAGGCGGGGTCCTGATCACAGAGCATTTTGTCATTTAGGTATCAAGGAGTCACTGAAGAGCTTTAAAGCAAGTGATTAAGACAAGTGATCCTTGTGGTTCGAATTCAGTGAGGAAGGTCAACGGGAAACGGGGAATGATGGGAGTTAAGGAAGCTAGAAAAAAATATTAGTCCAATGGTTCAGATCAATAATAAAGTCCATTGCAACTAAGGGAGTGGCAGTGAGCATGGAGGGAAGGGAATGCATTTGAAAACTGTTTTAGAATAGTGTAAGAACCTCATGAGCTATTGGATGGGCAAGAGCAGGAAGGAGCAAGAGAGAAAGAAATGAAGATGACTCGCTCTCATGTTTCCTGATTTAATGGTAGAGCAGTGAGTAGTAAATTGCAGAAGAAGAAATGGATCTGAGAGTAAAGATTTGAGAGCACTGATTTGGAGGTACATGGAGGTCATGCCTAAGTAGTAAAGATTGTTTAAAAAAATCCTTGGTGTCAGATATTATATCATGCTGGCCTGCAGAGTACCCTACTTGCATTATAATAACAAATACTCAACACATATTGGGCAAATCAAGTTAATATACTACGTGCTCATGAAGACCCAGGAGAGGTGAGGAGGGGCCAGTAGAGGGAGCAGCCAGAGTAGTATTTTGGTGGGTGCTCTGTGCTGTCTCCACCAGGAGGAAAGGCTGGGAATGGACAGGGTCTATGGCAATGCCTCATGAAGAAGGCTCTCCTGTTTTAAGAAAATGAATGCTTCTTGAAAGCATTCATTAAAATAGCAACTTAGAATTATATTCTCTTACTTTAAACATAGCTATTCAAGCCAGGCACAATGGCACACAGCTCTAATCCCAGCACCCAGGATGCTGAGGCAGGAGGACTGTGAGTTCCAGGCTATCCTGGACTACAATATCAAGACCCTGTCTCAAAAATAAAATAAAACAAAACAGGTGACTTTAGAGAATTCATCATAAAAATAAATCCAATATTGGGAATACTATAACCCCAAAGTGCTCACAGTAGTGTTATTTGTAGTAATAGGGATGAAAAATAACCTCTAGGTCCAACAACATAGGGATAATTAGGTAAATTACCAAAGTGTAAACACTGGACAGAAGGTTCTGCAGCCATTAGAAATCGAGGTCATAGCTGGGCGTGGTGGCACATGCCTGTAATCCCAGCAACTCGGGAGACTGAAGCAGGAGGATTGTGAGTTCTAGGCCAGAGGCAGCCTGCATAACTTAGTGAGACCCTGCATCAAAATAAAAAAATTAAAAATGGGCTCGGGGTGCAGCTCAGTGGTGGAGCTGTTACAGAGTATGCAAGTTCCTGGGTTCAATCCCCAAGTACCACAAAATAAATAAATAAACAAACATAAATAAGAAATTATGATTAGAAAGACTGGAATTATGGAATATGTATAGGACACAATGTAAATGAAGAAGCAAAGCACACAGAACTAAGTGTGCACTTGGTGACAATACCCTGCTTAGTTCTTAGGAGGATTAAATGAAATCACTCATTCAACAGGTATTTGTTGAGCACTTGCTATTTACCAGGCATCCTTCTAGGAACAGGGGATGTAGCAGCGACCAAAGCAGGCAGTGGCCTCTGTCCTTGTGCAGCTTATGTTCCAGTGGGAGAGATGGACCAGCATCAGTCACGTATCTAGTGTCTTATACCACGGGGAGTGATGGGAAGGAAGCGGAGCAGGAGGGCAGTGGGCAGCGTGGAGGGTGCAGTAGGTAGGGAAGGTGGCCAGGGACAGCCTGACTGAGGAGACAGCAGCTGATGTGGCAGAAATGAGGGAGCTCACTAGGCAGATGAGTGAGGGAAAGCGTCAGGATGGAGAACCAGCCAAACAGCCAGGGGCGAGGGCACAGAGCAGCATGGACCAGATGGTGGAAGGCCAGGTGTGTCATAATAAGGACTTTGGCCTTTCCTGAGAGTGACATGGAGCCATTGGAAGGACCCCAGGAGGACCTGATCTGGCTTACGCTTTCCCAGGATTATCCTGGTTCCGTGGCTGAGAACAGAGTGTGGGCATCAAACACAGCCAAGGAGAGTTTCAGTGAGGAGCCCACTGCAATAATCCAGCAAGACCCAGTGGTTGCCTTGCCGGGGAAGGTTGGGTGGAAAGCTGAGAAGTAGCCAGATTCTGGGTATATAGAGAGGATGGAAGGTAACAAGATTTGCTGACAGTTTGCATGTGGAACATAAAAGAGTCAAATTCCTGAAGGTTTTGGTCTCGGCCACTACAGGGAGAATCTCCATTTACTGAAACTGGGAAGGTTGTAGGAAATAAGAGTTTGGCAGGGGGTGATCAGGAATATAGTATGGAACACGGAATGTTGACACACCTGTCATACCACTGAGCACATGCTGTCGGTGCCCCACCCAGGTCTCCTTGGGCCTCACCATCATGTGCCAGTCTCTCCATCTCTTTGCGTCTGGGCTTCCTTGAGCTACTGGGGCCTGCTGTGCCTGCATGCCTGATGGACCAGAAGTACAGGGGCATTAAAATTCTCTAGTAGTGGCCAACAACCAACTCCTGGAATGAAATGATGTATAAATACCCCAGTTCCCTTGCTCATCTCAGTAAAACTTAGGCATGGAACTCTGAGCAGGTTAGCTGCCAACTTGTTTAGTAATGCATCCTCTATTTGTTTTTTCTTTCCTGTCTCATTTCCTCCTCCTTCCACTAGTGTTTCCTGGGATCACGTCCTTCATAACCTACTGCACTTAAGCCCTGCCTCAGAATTTGCTTCTAGTAGAAACACAACCAGGATGATGCCCAGGTAGCGCCGTCCCATGGGCAGGAGTGTTTTGCACCTAGAATCCACTAAGGCAGTGGTAGCAACAGAAGAGGTCCAGGGACTCAGGCTTTGGTTATCCAGCATTTAGAAGCTTGAGGAATGAAAAGGAACCAACAAAGGAGGCTTAGAAGAAATGGCAAGAGGTAGGAGGAAAATTAGGAGTGTGTGTTGTCCCAGAAACCAAGGGATAAAGATGTTTTAAGGAGGAGGAGATTTGAAGCTTGAGAGCTGGCCATTGATTTTAGCGACTTGGAGGACACAGGTAGCCTGAGAAGAGCATTTTTGTAGCACTGTCTCTTGAGTTCAAGAGAAAATGAGGGGAGAATTGGAGGCAATCAAGCAGAATGGTTTAAAGCCATTTTCCAGTGGAGGCAGTCAGAGAAAGAACTCTGATCCTGGAGGAGTGCGTTAAGAGAGGCTTTTGTGTGATGATATTTTTTTCTTTGATGTTTAATATACATCAGTACAAAAGAGTGTGAAAACTGTATGTATGCACCTCAATGACTTTTCTAAACTGAACAAACCCACATTACCACCACCCAGATCAAGAAAGAACATGCGACCAATACCTCAGGGATCCCCTCACTCCCTCTTCTATTCTCTGCTGAGTGTTTGGAGCTCTTCCCTATAATCACCACCAGATTCATAAACACACCTGCCTGGGTGATCTCTTAACTTGGATGCTGTCTCAGTTTGGGTTCTGCCAGAAGCCCATCTTTAGGCAGGGATTCCTGTATAACCACAAGCCTGAACTGTAACACCATGGATTGTTTTTGCTTGTCTTAAACTTTATGTGAGTGGAATCGTACAGTATGCACTCTCTGGTCCTACTTCATTTGCTTACTGTTAAATTCGTGAAAAACATCCACCTTCTGTCATTTATGCTCATGGTTGCTATATTGTGTGTATGTATTACAATTTTATTTATGCTATTATTGATGATGTGGGTATTTTCCAGGTCGGTACTATGACTAATGCTGTTATTTTCTTCTGTTTTGTGCTGCTATAGCAGAATACTTGAGACTGAGTAATTTATAAAGAAGAGAAGTTCATGGCATTTTTCACTGCTCTGGAGTCTGGAAAGTCCAAGATTAGGGCACTGGCATCTGGGGAGGTCTTTCTTGCTGCAACCATAGTGGAAGGTAGAAAAGGAAAACAGAACAAATCCACTTCTGCAAGCCCTTAATCCACCTAAAGGGTCAGGGCCTTCATGACTGAATGCATCTCAATAAAGCCTCACCTCCCAACACTGTTGCATTGAGGATTAAGCTTCCAACACATAAATTTGAGAAACATATTCAGACCATAGCAGTTGCTATGAACATTCTAGCACAAGTCTTTTGGTAAATAGATGTGTGCATTTGTGTTGGGAAGAATTTTTTTTTAAAGTGAGTAAATAGTGTGATGGAAATGATCTAGTAGGAAGGGGAAAGTGGATGATGGAGGACAGAAAGAATTTTTGGAGGATTGTCCATGAGTAGATAGAGTGGATGGAATCTATTCAGCATGTGAAAAGGTCTTAGCTGGGCCTTAGGAGGGTGCACATACCCCAGGGGCTGCTCACGATGGTTTACTGGGATAAGGGAAAATGTTAGAACCTCTATCTTCATTTGTAATTATGTCTTTTAAATGTCTATGATTACATGTTCAATATATGTATTAGCACTTGCATATAACTTATAAATCAACATGCATACAATAGTGTAGTGCCCTAAAATGTTTTATTGATAAAGGAAGCCAATCACAACAGTTCATAGATCATTTTCCTAAGGTATCAGGGTGTTTCTAGATTTTCTCTCCTACCCATCCCTGCTTTTAGAACCCTTTTTTGTTGTCTCTCCCCCACTGTTCTTCAACTAAGTCATAATCAAGTTCTGTTGTTGTTGTTGTTAGGTGCTGTTGAATTGGGTCCATCTCATAGTGACCCTGCATACAACAGAACAAAACACTTCCTGATTCTGTGCCAGGCACATGATCTTTTTTTATGTTTAATCCCATTGTTGCAGCCACTGTGTCAATCCCTCTAGTTGAGGGTCTTCCTTTTTTTCCACTGACCCACCACTCTACCAAACGTGATGTCCTTCTCCAGGGAATGGTCCCTTCTGATAACATAGGGAAAACATTAAAAATCTTCCCTGGGGCTGGAGATGTAGCTCTGTAAGAGAGAGCTTGACTAGCATGTGCAAGGTCAGTCCCCAACAACACAAGAAACCAAAATAACAACCACAACAAAATCTTTAAAAATAGAGCAACAACAACAAAACATGCTTTAGGGCTGGGGATGTGGCTCAGTGATAGAGTACTTACCTAGCCTGCCAGTACTGTCAAAAACACCAAACAAACAAAAAAACTTCCATGTCCCTCAGGCTAAGGGCACATCCCTCTATTTTATGCTCCCAGTGCACACTCTGTCCCCAAGTCCACTGTCTCAGAGAGCTTCCATCCAACCCTCCAGAGCCATTCTCTGCCCTTCTTGCACTTGCTTTCTGACACAGACTACAGCCTGTTCTCAGTCCTCAGCATTCCAGCTGACCTTGGTCCCTAGGGAGTCCTGCAGGGCGTCAGGGAAAGGAAAGGAATGACTTGATCTCTGTTGCCCCACCCCTCACTGTAGGGTTGACTCAGGCCAGCTGTGTGTCTAGAAGGAAAATCTCACCTCCCCAATTGGCAGCTTTCTCTACACAATACTCTTTCTGGGTTCCAATATCTGTTCCTGCCCAGCTGTCCTTGGTCCTGTAGAAATACTCCGCTTGGTCTAATCTAGACTTGAAAAATCTGAACTAGTTGCTAATACTTTAAACAAGACCTTCTGGTATTGCATAAAACTTTAAATATGTGGCTTACCTTGAAATGCAAACATGAGAAGATTTAACAACACTAGGCCTACATTCCAAATAGTAGCCGGCTTCTGGAGTGGAGTAGTGGCTGCCTCTGAATTAGGGCAGGTTCACCTCAGGACTCCACAGTCCCCGCTGCCTCCCTGCTGGTTTTAACAAGTCTGCTTTGCTGTCACCTCCTGGCCTCTAGAGATGTTCCACTTTGTAAGTCCAGGTTTAAAGAATGTGTTGCCCACTCGGTGGGACTGGTATCACACTCTTCATCAGATACAGAGAGCGGGGAGGTTGACTTGTCAGTTGTGTCTGCTTCTCTCTCTGTCCCCTGCCACCACCAAGAGGATCCTCTCTGGATTGTGATAACTCTTAGAAAACACTGCTCAGTTCCCAAACTGGCTGCTCTTCTACACACTTGCCACACTACAGCCAGACTGATCTTTCCACAGTAGGAGTCAAATTATAACACTCTCCTTCAAAACCTTAGGCTTTCCCAGTACAGTAAGATGAAGGCAGCATGAACAGCCTCCAAGGCTTGAGGGTTACCTGACCCTGCTAGCTCTCCAGGCTAATTTGGGGCCAATTCTCCATCACTGTGTGTCTCTAGTATAGTGGGATCCTCCCAGGTCTTCATTTCTTTAAAATTAATTGGTAAAAGTGAAATGCTAGGTCAAAGTATGTGACCATCTTTAAGGGTTTAACACATAATACCAAATACAATTCAGAACCATTGTGCTAATTAATTCTCCCACCAGCATCTCAGTGCTGGGTCAGTTTCCTCCTGCCTTCCCCAGCCTTCCAACACTGAGTACTACTGTGTCATGTACTTTCCCTTATGTGCCAGGCACTGACAAAGTCAACTGGAACGTAGTCCATGGAGAGGAGGGGGAACAGGAGGAGGCTTTTATAGGCCAGTGGGTGAGACTGCAGCACACTGAGTTCTGAGTTCCCAGGATGTGGATGTCATGGTCATCCAAGGCAGGTGTCATGGAAGACTTCCACGAATAGGCTATGAGGCCAGCCTTGAAGGAGCATTAGGAGTTATCTGAGTGAAGAACAGGGAAGGAGTGATAGGATGATCCTGGTAGAGGAATGGCCCAGGGGTGAAAGTTTGTTGTTTCAAGGGACAACAAACAGTTCTGTAAGTGTTGGACTAAAGGGAAGTTGGGGATAATGGATGAGAATTATTGACAATGGAGGTGAAGAGAGAGGCTGGGTCTGATCAAGAAGGGCTCTTTGGGCTAAACAAAGGAAGTTTTACTTTATCTGGAAAGCCAGATAAAGATCACAACTGAAAACCCCTTGGGAGGCAGGAGTGGGCACCAAAACCTGTGTGTGGAAACCCCTCACTGCTCCACGGGAGGAGCACTGATATTGCACTCTGGAATTACTTTGTTATTCTCACTGATGAGTTCTATGGACTTGGGAACCACCACTCAACTTTTATGTCTAGTAAAAGAAAGAAGTCCATGCAGGACCCCTCTAGTTCAAAATACCTATTCCCTTGTTTTAACAATTAAAAATTTAAAAAACACTCTGGCACGTATTTTGACTTTGTTTTTTCCAGAAAAGGTGGCCATTAAGATCTTGGACAAGACCAAGTTAGACCAGAAAACCCAAAGGCTACTCTCCCGGGAAATCTCCAGCATGGAAAAACTGCACCATCCCAACATCATCCGCCTTTACGAAGTTGTGGAGACCCTATCCAAGCTCCACTTGGTGATGGAATATGCAGGAGGTGGGGAGCTCTTCGGGAAAATTAGCACTGAGGGGAAGCTCTCTGAGCCAGAAAGCAAGCTCATCTTCTCACAGATTGTGTCTGCCGTGAAGCACATGGTAAGCAGTGGCGAGGAACACATCTTGCTCCTCCCATCCCGCCATCTTGGAAGCATGGGGCTTTAGTTTACCATCCCTGAAGCACCCCAGAGGGCTTTAGTTATGCAAGGGCAGACAGTTGTACCTTCTGTGAGAGTCAGAAGTCTAGCTGGGATTGTTGGGATCATCTTCCTGGCCTCCAAAGCAACATCCAGGGATCTCGAGTCACATGGCAGCCTCCTGGCTTCCCCAGAAGCTGGCAGGAGTCACTCAGAGCAGCTAAGTGAATATCCCCACTCAGTAGCCACGCGAATTTCTCTAACCTCGTGTTCCTCTGCCCAGAGAGGTGGCTCCTTGTTGCTTCTTGGCCCTGTCTAGGATGCCCTTGACCTCTTCTCACGTCTCCCATGCCAAATCCCAGCCGTACTTTTTGACCAGCTCAGTTTGGGCTCTCTCTCTGAAACTTGCTTCAATCTCAGGTCAGCTCATATTGAGCCTGTTCCTTCAGTGAATTTTCTTAGTTCTTACAGCCCCTGTGACTAGCACATTAACACTCGATTAAGTCATTGTTATATTAGTTTTCTGATTATTTATTTAAATAAATCTAGACTCCTAAAGCCTGCAGCCATACCCCTGGCATTCCATCCCGTCAGATCTCGGCAGCCAAGCAGGGTCAAACCTGGTTAGTATTTGGATAGGAGACTGCCTGGGAACCAGGTGCTGTAGGCTTGGGAGAAGGACCCAGCAACCCATTTCCAAAAAACAATCAGCCATTAGAAATCCTATGAATAGCAGAGAAGCACAACAATATTGTTTTGTCTGTTGTGCATAAGGCTGCTATGAGCTGGACACTGACTCGATGGCTCCTAAGAACAACAGACTCCTAAAGCACACTGCCTAGTTCTTCTGAGAGCTAGTTCTTTTGTGCCCTCTCTAGTATTGCCCATATTGCTGGACACACAGAAGGAACTCAGCTTGCACACTTACTACCACTAATCTGGGGGAGAGCAGAAGAGAATCCAGCAGTAGAGGGTACAGACTTGAGTCCTCCAAATCCCTATGTCCTGCCATTTCTCCCAGCAATCTGGTCTCTGACAAGAAGAAGGGTGAATCATAAGACAGAATTCTAAATTTTATTGAGTTTATTTTTGTGTAAGGACCATGCTGAGCACTATTGATAGAGGATCATATTGAGTTCTCAAAACAGCCTTATGAGGTTGTTATTAGTATCCCATTTTATGAAGGAAAGTGACATTCATTATCACATAGCTAGTATAGTTGAACCTGGAATTGACTAGGCTGTCATGCTGTTAGGCCCAAAGAACCCATTAGGAAAAGTAACAAACCAGTTCCCAAGAGCCCTTGGGGCTGATCAGGTCAAGGGTCCTGGAAGATTGTCTGGATCTGGAGTGTAAGGTTGGGAGAGGCGTGTGCTCACCACCCACAGTAGGACTTGCTAGAACCATGCCAAATGAAGCCTCCTCCGTTTTCTCAATTATGTGAAGATAAAGGAGTCACCCAGAGCAGCATGGTTGGCAGATTGGAGGTTGGAAGGTGCCAACTCACCCTCCACTTGGCCTCAGTCAAGAGATCATTCAGTCACAAAACCCAGATAAGATCTCAAAAGCTAAGGCTTACTGTTTCATTGCATTTCAGAAGGTGGAGTTTTATAAGATGTAGGTCTTAGTTTTGGCACTCATTCTTGAGTCCATGTGTCTGGACCAAATCCCAACCCTTATCCCACAGAATAGAACCTTTCATCTATTTGTGGGGTAGGTGTAAGGTGCTCCATCAGGCTAAGGGTTATGACAAGGTTTGCCAATGTGACTTCAGTAGATCTCCATTGGATTTCTATATTTACCCCATCATCACCTCACCTCATTGCTGCAGAGCAACTGAAACATTTTTCTTTTTAATTTTGGTATTTTACTTCAAAACTGATATCCCCTACCCCATATCTTCTTCCACAGCATGAAAACCAAATTATTCACCGAGACCTGAAAGCAGAAAATGTGTTCTACACCAGCAATTCTTGTGTGAAGGTGGGTGATTTTGGATTCAGCACAGTAAGTAAAAAAGGTGAAATGCTGAACACCTTCTGTGGGTCTCCTCCCTATGCTGCACCTGAACTTTTCCGGGACCAGCACTACGTTGGTGTTTATGTGGATATCTGGGCCTTGGGGGTGCTTTTGTACTTCATGGTGACTGGCACGATGCCATTTCGGGCAGAGACTGTGGCCAAACTAAAGAAGAGCATCCTCGAGGGCGCCTACAGTGTGCCCCCACACGTGTCGGAGCCCTGTCACCGACTCATCCGCGGTGTCCTGCAGCCCGTACCCACGGAGAGGTATGGGATCGACTACATCCTGAACAACGATTGGATGCAAGGGGTGCCGTACCCCACGCCTTTGGAGCCTTTCCAACTGGATCCTAAACATTTGTCAGAAACCAGCGCTCTCAAAGAAGAAGAAAACGAGGTGAAAAGCACTTTAGAACACTTGGGTATCACAGAGGAGCACATCCGAAATAACCAAGGGAGAGACGCCCGCAGCTCAATCACAGGGGTCTATAGAATCATTTTACACAGAGTGCAAAGGAAAAAGGCTTTGGAAAGCATGCCAATCATGATACTACCAGACCCGAAAGAAAGAGACCTAAAGAAGGGATCCCTCGTATACAGAGGCATAAGACATACGTCCAAATTTTGTTCAATTTTATAAATGACATCTGACTTCTGGTAACCGATCAACCATCACTGTTGCTGCTTTTTAATTTTTTCATGAACTTGGGTGGAGACATTTTTGTAATTTTTAAATAAATTTAAATTTGAGATATGCATCCCCACTCCCAAAGTCTGTTAGCCCAGATTCTGGCTTTTGTGGGATTTTGTCTTATTCTCAAAACTCCAGCATGCATTTATTTAAGCAAGAAATATTTATTCAGTGTCTACTCAGCACCTAACAACAACAACAGTGTGCCAGGCAGTGCTTAAGATGCTGAGGAAATACAAAGAATAAGACGGGCCAGGACCCTTGTCTCTTGTGCAGGGTAGTTTAGTGCAGGACACAGGCACTAAGAAAAACATCAAATAATGATAGATGCTATGCTATGCACAGAATCCAAAGAGGGAGGTCTGATATTAGAAGCTGGCTACATTGGAATAGATCTTAAAGACAGGCTACTTTGAAGAGGTGACAGTGTGACAGCTGATGGAGAAGCAGGAGTGACTCAAGAAATGCCAAGAACATCCCAGGCAGCTAGGGGTGTTAGGCTGGCTTCCCATAAACAGAGCCTAAGACAGAAGCATCCATGCACAGTAGATTATTTGAGAAGTGATCCCACAGTGCTGGAGCGAGGGCCAGGGGAGAGAGGGGCAGCCGATACCAAGACATTATTGAGTTGGCCAGTGTTGCAAGGGACTGGCATTCAGTCTTGCAGGGTCCTCTAAGGAGGCTTATGCAACACATCTCCCATGTCTGCCCAGTGCACAACAGGGAAAGATTGTCCATCAGTTCCTGTCTGCCATTGGCTAAAGTAGCCAGTGGTGTCACTTGCCCTGCGTTTCCAGATTATGCTGTGCGAGTGCCATGTGGTTGCCTGTGCTTCCAAGTTCTTTGTACCAGAGAAGACTCGGAGGTGCACAGAATTCGCCTGAGGCAAGGAGTGGCTAAATACGACTCTCATGAAGCTGTCCAAACTTGCATGGAAATGGTCGCTGCAGGAAGCGGTGTGGTTGGATGGACCTGACGTGGCACAGAAGCTGTCTGACACAGCCATGCCCACCTTTCGCTCTTTTCAGATGGCCCTCTGTCAAGGGAGTGGGACCTGGAAAAACTCAAAGCAGTAGGTTAGTAGAAGGAGCTGCGATAGCGGTCAAGTTCTAGTGCATGAGAATCACCTCTGGAGGGCTTGTTAACCCACAACTGGGAATCTCCCCCACGCTCCCACTATTTGATTCAGTGTATCTGTAGGGGCAAGGGTTTGCTTTCCTGACATGTCCCCAGTGATGCTAATAGTGTTAGCCAGCAGCCAGGCTTTGAAGCCCACTGAGCTACAGTCATTACTGCAGCTGGCTCAGAGGTCCTACCTGGACTCACCCCTCCCTCCTCCATCACCATCCTAAATTGCCCTCCCCTGTGGCCAGCATTTCAGCTCCTTTACCTCAAAGGATCTGAGTCCTTAGGTGCCTTGCCCTTGTCAGACCTTGATTGCTGCCACTGCCTGTTGACCATTATCATGAGGCCCCAAAGTGACATAGCAGTGCATTGCTTGGATTCCTGACACATTCCTCTTTAGCTCTTTATGATAATCTGGTTCAATAACTCCAATCAGTATAATACCTCCTTTCTTTGTCTGCTTGTCCACTGGCAGGAGCATGCCCAATAACTATGTGATAGTCATAGTTTCCAGTTCACTAGAACCCTTTTTAGGTCCCCTGGTGAGAGTATCCTCCTGCCCCCTGGGAACCCAAACCCCTTATCTTGGTTATAGGAAAGAAGAGCACAGAACCTTCAAGTAGTCACTGACTGATCATTATGGTGAGACAGCTCAATCCTATTACTACCCATTGGTTCCCAGATCTGTGTGCTTTAATGGAGACATATATGGACTATCATTAAAGCATGGAGTCAATATACACCCCAACCCTGCAGTTACTTATATTTGGTGCCTTACGCGAGCCATTACATTGTTCCACTTGTACTGGTTGCTCCAGTGTTGAGATGTATGGTAAGACAAGGGGATCCCATGTCAGGTACCCCTTGCCCCACCTCCTTTATAAAAATGTGATCCTTGAGGCAACCGTCTGAGAGACACCATGACAATGAATCAAGAATTCTCTAGGTCCCAGCATGATTGTATTGGAGGACATACTGTGGGCAGAAAAGGCGTACCCATATCCTGACTGAGTAGGTGTCAATTCCAATGAAGATGAATCACTGCTGTGCCCATCTGAATTTATGACTCTGTGGGTCTGATAATGGCCAGAGCATAAGCTAGCAGTTCGGTTTTATTAGTCCCTTGGGATTCCATAGTCAGGTGCTCAGTCTCTATTGGGGTCCAGTAGCACACTAGGAGCCTTGCCGTTCTCTTGTGCGATGGCCTGGCTTTACTCCAGGATCCTAGAGCACTGTGCTATAACCTTCCACTGGAGCTTGCCAGAGTCTCCACACAGCATTCTTAGCTGCCATGTACATAGCCTGTGTGGTTCCTCAGTTCGTGTTAAAGACCAATGAGAACCTTTTAGTGAGATTCACTTGAAAATGGCCACCCTGATAAATGGGTTAGAGGAACATACAAAGTAGAATATATATGCTGCCAAAAGCCAGAGAGACCTGCTGAATTTGACCTATATCTCCACCTTAGTTCTAAGAGGAAGAAGGAGCAAGAATTTGTTCTTTCCTGGAGAAGGAATATCTTAACATGAACCAGCTCATTGGTTCTCTAAAAACTTCATCAGTGTGCCACACCCCCAGTCATTCATGGAGTTCTCACCCACATTCTGGAGCACATGTCTTACTAGGTTATGTTGAATATATGCCACTTCTTGATAGCCAAATCCATTGCACTTGCTGTCAAAATATATTGGACCAGCATGATATTCTGCAGAATGTCTAGATAATCCAGGTCTCTTGAGACTACATTGTGACATATATCAGGAGGTTTAACACTGCCTTATGGCAATAGAGTAAATGAGAATCACTGTTCATCCCAGAAGTACATGCATTGCTTTTCATCCTCTTTGCTGATGAAAACTGAAAATGCAATGTTACATCAATAGCTGTGTATCAAATGCCAATAGAGGGGCCACATCCAACGTGGCAGCTACAACTGAGATCAGCCGCAGTGCATTATCTTCCTGCATTATCCATCTGCTTGTTTTCAGGAATCTGATGGCAAATTAAATGAGATTATGATG
This sequence comes from Pedetes capensis, assembly GCA_007922755.1. Taxonomy (NCBI): domain Eukaryota; kingdom Metazoa; phylum Chordata; class Mammalia; order Rodentia; family Pedetidae; genus Pedetes; species Pedetes capensis. The sequence goes on along the minus strand of VMDO01004657.1, from coordinate 12,306 downwards.
GAGTCCTTTACACTTGTTACCCCTAAATTTTTGATGGCAAAACTAATGGCTCCATTTCTTTATGTGACTGCTCATGATTTATTAACATAGTTGGGGAGACATTTCCATGTGACTGTTCCTGCCATAATGGTTCTTACTCCACAGATCAGGGGGCTAAGCATATTTATCCCAAATATATACTTGGAGTTTGGGAAAATAATCCCAAGGTAGAACCTCTTATTAGACTATGGCCAGAATTCCTTTCATCAATGGGTTTCCAGAAGCTCATAGCTGCATAAAACTGTAATGGTATTCAAGAGTCCTCAAAACATTCTTGCTATGTGTATCATACTTGTGGAAGCAAGGCCTTTTCTCAGGACTACTATGTCTATTATATTATGTTCATGTTTTCTCTGCCATTCTAGAATCCCATTGTCTTTGCTGCAACAGCATGCTCAGTTTCACAGTGGCATTTCCTACTCTCCGCCCCTATCTGAATCCTGCTTGCTCTATATGCTGCTGCACCCTTCACCAGTGCACTCTGGGTTGCCCTAGTGAAGGCCTAGAGAAGGCAATGTCCTCACAGGGAGTGCAGTGAGGTAGTTGTTCCCTCTCACATAATGAATTTAAACATTCACAACTCTTCACATTTCTCAACGTTTTGAGACTATGGCAAGGCAGTTCTACCATCTCCACCCCATGTACTGTTTGCTATTATCATGTCTAAGCCTCAGTAGTCACCTAGCTGTACACTAGAACCAGCTTCAGGTGTCCCTCACTGCAGGTCATGAGTAAATGTTCCCATAATAAATGCTTCCTTATCTTGCCTTCCTCCTTCACCCTTCACCTCTTCCCCCACACTCTCTCCAGACTCACTTGCACGCATTTGCCCTTGATTTGATGGTATGAGGTCAATATGAGTATATAAGTATTGGTCAGGTTCTGCAGTTCCTTTAGTGCCTACAAATTCCCACACAGGGAGTTCTATTTCTGCACTTGGGCTGTGTAGAGACCTCACCTTTGTTCTTGGTTTGGAGACCTATGAAAGCATTAAAAGAGGAACTGGAGGAGGTCATGCATCATCTTGCAGCCTCTGCATCACAAGAAGCCTTGGTAGGGTTTTTTAGGCAAGGAATAATGAGCAATTCTGCCAGCCCTCTAGAGGAAGCCTGTTCTGCAACCTTTCTAGGCCTGTCCACTATGCTACTAAGTTAGGTCTCAGGGTCCCTCTCTCTTCCTATCAAGCCCTAACTTTGATAAGGAATGGTTAAGACTTATTCTCTAACCTTAAAATGAAATCCTGAGCCTGTCATAGATAGTTTCCTTCTGTAGCAGGAAAAAAAGGCTCTCTGGCTTTCAGTGTGCCTCAAATTGGTGATAGGCTACCTTGAGCCTGTCACTTTGTTTTCCAGACTTCCTAAGCACTTAGTAGAAGCTAGTCAAATGCATTCTGTCACGGCCCCCATAATGTTCAAGTGCCACAGGTGCCTCCACCCACACATGACAGTCTTAGTAGTGAGTGTGCTGCTCCTATGTGCCATGGGGTTCCCCACCCTGCTTGTCAACACTGCAGCAATATTCTCTCAATGTCGTAACAAATTACAACACATTTATCTCACAGTTCAGTGAGACAGAAGTCTGACACAGGTCTCAAAGAGCTAAGAAAAAACAAGGTGTGTTCAGGCCTATGTATCTTTCTGGAGGCTGTAGGAGAGAATCCCCTTCCTTATTTTGCCCAGCTGTTAGAGGCTGCCTGCAGTTAGCCTTGCTTCAGTCTCCTTCCTCCACCTTCAACCTTCTGTAGCCACATTTTCCTCTGACCACAGCTGAGAAAAGTTCTGTACTTTGAAGGACCCACATGATGAGGTTGGGCCTACCCTGACAGTCCAGGATAATCTCCCCATCTCAAAGGCCTTAGCCTTAATCACCTCTTGCCATGCAAGGAAACATATTCATACTCTAGGAATGGACATCATTCTGCCTACTGGAAACAATGGAGCTTTTGCCATTTGGTGATGAACCAGCTTCAATTTCCCATCCTGAGAGTTTGCTTTCTCATGGCCACAGTGGGGAACCATTTTAGCCTTGATTCTCAAATAAAACAAACAAAAACAAAAACAACAGAGCCTGAGATAAATCCCTGCACAAAAGTCATTTATTTGGAAAACGATCCCAGGATGTAGGAGAAATGCACAGGAGTGAAGTCAAACAAGAAAGTCAATATAATGATTTATTGCTGAATTTGCCATAGGGAACTGGTAGTTGATTCTCTAGGCTCTTCTGAAGAGCTATATGAAATGCATTTCACAACTGTCTTCCTAGGAAATTAAAGGAAAAGCATTTATCTACCAACAACTTTCCACTATTGGTCAAGGGTGACCCCATGGGCAACTAGTAGTAGGACCAGGTAAGTTCTACAGGCATTTCATATAAATGAGGCCAAAGTGAATGGGAGGTGGCAAGAATCCAAAAGGAAGTGCTATCACATTCTGAGAATCTTAGTCAAAGAGTTCATGGAGTTAGCCACAGCAGCACCTGGAGTAGAAAGCATGGCAGAGGAGGTCTCAAGGAGGCCCAAGGTTTTTGATGCATAGATCTAGAAGAAACTTGGCATGTTCAAACAATGAAAGAAAAGGTGTGGTGGATGAAAACACATTGTTGGTGAGCATGACATTGAGTTGAAGTAGGCAGGGACCATATCCCACAGAAGTCCGTAAACCTGAATAAAGAATTCTGATACATATGGTGAAAAGTGCTTACTAAGTAAGGCAGTCCAAGAAATGGATTACTTTTTATTATTATAAATTAGTTCCCTGCTTTAAAAAAAAACATCTGGTGACTTGTATTCATAATCTTCAGCCTCAAATTACTGCCTTTGTAATAACTTTGGGAGAAACACCATAAGGTGATTCTGCTATCATCAATTAAGAAAAAAAACCTATGACTTAAGAGTAGTTCCTAGAAATTTCGAAGAGTTCCCTTATGTCAAGATTGTATTAACGAATGCAATAATAGGGGTTGAACCCAGGGCCTCGTGCATGATAGGCAAATCTTCTACCACTGAGCTACATCCCCAACCCCTTTTTATTTTGAAACAGGTCTTGCTAAGATGTGCAGGCCCCTTCTGTCCTAAAACTCATGATCCTCCTGCCTCAGCCTCTCAAGTCTCTAGGACTAAAGGCATGTACCACCATGACCAGCTAAGATTGTATCATTTTAAATTAAAGTTTCTGCTAATATTCTTTGCTCTATTGACTTCTACTTCAGTGGGTCTTTTTTTCAGGAGATTCCAAATAGCAGACAAGAAATGAACTGTTTCAATTACATCACAGGACAAAGTAACTATTACTACATTTAATGTCAGTCTCATACTAATTGTTGTTGTTAGGTGCCGTCAAGTCGGTATCCAACTCATAGTGACTCTCATAGGGTTTTCAATGGCTGTTTCAGGATTGCCTTGGGAGTGGATTGCCAGGTCCTTCTCCCATTTTTGCGGTGCTGGGAATAGAACTCGGGACCTGAGACTGCAGTGCAACGCTCTACCAACTGAGCTAAATCCCAGCCCTCATACTAATTAGTGTTCATAAAAATGAAAACCCCAAGGGAAAACTCAAGTCCATAAATAAGAAGGCACAAATTCCATAAAGGAGACATAGGATAGAATTCTTAAAGCCTTATTAATTGGGATCCTAGAATTTGCCATAGAAGTGACTTTAGATAACACTGGGCTCTCATTGACCCAGAGGGCTAGGAAACAGACCAGAAAACAAAACAAATACTATGTATTGAATCCAGACACAATGACAAAATATAAGCTGAGGAATACTAGAAAATAAATGATTTCTTTCCTAATTCATAGAATTCTAAGAGTTAATAGGGCTCTTTAAGATTATTTAATCTTACACCACTGGCAGTGTAAGAATTTTCTCTATAAAAACCCTAGGATCATCAGCACTGTGGAACTTTTAGGCTGAAGACTCTTGCTGATAGTTGTTAGGTGCTATTGAGTAGGGTCCAACTCATAGCAACTCTATGTACAACAGAACAAAACCCTAACACTGTGCCACACCCTGCAATATTGTGCTTCTCTACTATTCATAGGGTTTTCAATGGCAGATTTTCTTGAGCGTGGATTGCCAGATCCTTTTCCTTACCTGCATCTGGTATTCCCAGGTGGTCTCCGATCCAAGGACTAACTAGGCCAACCATGCTTAGCTTCTGAGATCAGGCGGGATCGGATGCTAGGGTGCTATGGCTGCAGACTTGCTGATAGTAGGCACCTCTATATCAGCTTGCCTGCAGCTATACCACCATGGCATGCGATCCTGCCAGATCTTGGAAGCTAAGCAGGGTCGGGACTGGTTAGTACTTGGATGGGAGACCACCTGGGAACACCAAGTGTTGTAGGCTTGGAAGGACGTGGCAGCCCACTGTCATGGCTCCCCCACCCCTCACCCCCACCAATTAAAAATCAGCCATTGAAAACCTTGAATAGCAGAGAGGCAGTTGCAATAGTTCCAGGTAGTGTTTCATCTGTCGTACGTAAGGACATTGAGTCAACTGAACGGCACTTAACTATGTTGTTAGGTGCCATCAAGTCATGTCTGGCTCGTGACCCTCATAGGGTTTTCAATGGCTGATCATTTCGGGATTGCCTGAGGAGTGGATTGCCACATCCTTCTCCCCTAACAACTACTATTGTTGTTGTTAGATGCCGTGGAGTCAGTATCTGACTCATAGCGACCCTCATAGGGTTTTCAATGGCTGTTTCCAGATTGCCTTGGGAGTGGGTTGCCAGGCCCTTCTCCCATTTTTGCGATGCTGGGAATTGAACTTGGGACCTCAGAGACTGCAGCGCAGCGCTTTACCAACTGAGCTAAATCCCAGCCCCAACAACTACTATATTGGCTACAAAATTTCCTATTCTGTAATTGCCAACCTTTAGTCTCATATGTTTGTTTTTTAAAGAAAAACACAGAAACTCACAAATATTGATAGCAAGTTTATATATGCTTACCACCCAATGTGGGAATTAATTTCTTTCTTTGAAGTATGTGAATTATCAATATAAATTCTTCTATACTGGACAAATAGCTCTTTTAAGACAAGACCAGATATCTAGTACATCTTTTTTATTTCTGGCTCACAGTGTCTTGCTTATGTCAGGGTTTGTTGTTGTTGTTCACTTGTTTTTGTGGTACTTGGAGTTGAACCTAGGACTTCACACATACTTTGTAGATGCTATAACATTAGGCTGTACCCCTGATCCATCTTAATATTTTTATTTTATTTATTTTGAGTCAAGGTCTTGCTAAATTATGCAGGCTACCTGAACTTGTGGTCTTCCTGCCTTCACTTCCTGAGTGGCTGGGATTATAAGTATGCTCCACTATGCCCAGTTTATATCAGGTTTTCAAAGTTGTAGAATGAGTGTGTGAATGAACTGTAATGAAATGATGCCCATATTTTTTAAATACCATATTAGCTGGCTTCTTGCCTAAATTGTTAGTTTGGAAAGGAAAAAGAATACACAAATATCTGAAATATTTCTCTAAAACTTTATTTCAAAGTTATTCACCTCACCATTAATAAGGTGTATGGTTAATGCTCTGTGCCAGTATTATCAGGTCTGCCCATTGCCGGCAATGGACTTTGAGAAAACCCATTTCTTGGCACTCAAATGTTAAATTACTCTTTTCAAAACATACGGAACTCCAAATACTTGCAAAATCACATGCACTGTTTCCCCACCATTCTTGAAATCTGAACTTACATTATTAATCTACATCAGTGGATGTTAAAATGAAGTCGTTTTAACAAATTATAACTGTACAAATCAAAATACTACTAGTTAATATTAGACCATAGTATCTTACAAACACTACATTACATATTACCTTGCAATCTGAAACATTACATTTCATATTTGCGTATGTTAATTTTAGATAACTGAAACTTCACAGAATTTAACAGCAAATAAAATTTTAAAAATTTAGTTTTGTACATTAGTTCCAACTATCTCTATTTTATAATCCATAAGGCTCATATCATATTTCAGCACCAAAAACATCTATAAAACCTTCTCATCAATGTTCTTATTTATCCCATGTGAGTTTGTTTTTTTAAAGGGAAAGTGTAAGACAAAGTTTTATAAATCCTACTTCCAGATCTTGAAGTAGAATACTCTTTTTGGCTAGTCAGACTATGTAAAAGCTTGGGTTGTACCTTATTTTCATTGAACAGATACAGAAAAACAAAAACAAAAATACACAAACAAAAAAGAACTCTTCCACCATGAATTTAAGTTGTCAGTCTATAACTTGAATTTATAACACTGAAGCATAAGTAACCCTATAATGCCCTGCCCCAGCCCTCCTTTCTATTTTAAATTTTAAAAAGGCAACCCAAAAATGTTTCCTTCATCCTTTAAAATAAGGTGCAAAAAAGGATGGCAACAAGCTTCCTCATATACACCTCCAGTAACATCTCAGTGTTGCTCAACACAGTCCACCATGACTTGATCAGGTACACACAGCTCCCAGAGCTACATCCACAGCTCCCAGATGAATCATGTTTTCTATACCGGAAGCCTGCTTGATGCTAGTGTCTCTCTGCTCAGAGGTGATCACAATAACTTTTGTTACTGCTGGCCTGGACTTAAAGCAACAGTTCACGTTCCAGAACCAGTCAGTAGTACTATCCTAACCCTTTTCTGCCTCTTTCAGGTTTATAAATTTTAGAAAATGTTAGTCTTGCCATTTTCAAGCAGGATTTCTGCATATCACTTCTTAAGACCACATTTTCCAAGCTAAAAAAAATTCTTCAAAAGCCGCAGGTACTTTCAGTAACCTTGTTTGTTTGAAGTATAAAATTTTTACACGTTTAAAAAAAAAAATTTAAGTTGAGGCTAGTACCTCTGCTTTCTTCTGACAGAAGCACTCGATTCATACCATATTTATAAACAACTTCATGCATATAAATGGCCAGAGAGGTATAAAGTTTCCCGGAGCCCTTAACATCATCTGAGTACATTTAGCATTAGCTAGACCACAACAGAAAGCGTGTTAGCAAATCGAGCAGAGACTTTTCCATGAACACAATAGTTTTCTAGGCTCCATGTCAGTTACAAAAATTTAAGCAACATATAATCCTTTGCAATTGTCCCCAGACATCCCATTCTTCCAACCGTTCCCATAACCCCACCCTCAACCCACAACCATTCTGAAGTCTTGCATCTCACAGAGCATCTCAATGTTCCCCATTGCTAATGACAGCTGCTTCAGATTCTGCTGCTGTTGCAGGAAGTCTTGGCACTTTCTTAGCAGGACTTGGAATATGCTAAAATAAAAAGAAAACAGTCATTGGGTTTTACAATTTTCCCTCCCCAAATCATGGCACTAAATAAAGTTCCTTTAAAGAAACTAATAAATGACAATTTTGGAGAAGTTCATGCTAAATACGCATTTCATATAGTTTTCCTCAGAAGGAACTAAATATATATTCTTCACCCTATGGTGAATTGATTGTACAAGTATCCATTTAGTAAGAGAGTTTGGCCACGTTTTTTACTTGTTATGTCTTATTTTTGCATCTCAAACACTTCCTTGCCTTGCTACTTAATTGGTATAATAGCGAGAAGCAAGATATGTACTTACTAAAGTTGTGATAATAACTTTAAGGTTATGAAGCCTTTGGTTTGAAACTGGGCTTTACCACTTACTAGCTAAAATCCTGCGCAGGTAATTATACTTTTTAGAGCTTCATCTTCAAGATTGGGTTAGTATCATGTGTAAACCTCAAGAAGGTTGTTATATGGATTAAATGTAAATAGAGTGCCTAGCTCAAAACATAGCTGTTAGTATTATTTCTAGCAATGGTCTGAGAAATGTGAGGGGCTCATCACCCCATACCTACTCTGTATCTTTCTCTTACCAAGACACAAACCACAAATAAGCCTTCTCTCTATATCAGCCTTCCTTGAAACTCTGAGATTGTTAAACTCTAGTATTTAGCATGTCATACTTTATACAATTGGAAATGGCACACCTGGAATCTGATCCCAGAATCCTTTTTTGAATTACTCTGCTTTCTTGACACTCTTTTAGGTTGCTAGGTTTCAATTAGGGCCTCTAGACCCTGAGATCTGAGGATAGAAACTTCTTACTTTGTCAAAGAATGGGACTAACACAAAGAGATTATTCACCTCAGTTGCAGTATTTGAATGCACAAGTCCTACCCCTTCATCCAAAGTATGGTCATTTGGAGAGGGGCGCCGAGCGTAAGTCCTTCTGTGCTTTTCATCCACTCTAACCAGGTACCATGTTCCTTCAAAGAGTGAATCTATTGAGCACTGGGGAATATAGTTGGCTAAAGGAAAGACAGAGGATATTTAAAATTAGTTACAATATACAACCCATCTGGTAATAAAACTAGAGATAAATCTTGTTTCTCTATAATTGTCACTGAAGTCAGAGGAGTATTAAACAAAACCTTGCTATCCTTATCTTGCATATTGTATGTTTAATGTTACCATAGCCCTCCAATAGGTTTTTATTTAAACACAAGTTAGTATTTTACCCAAGTGATGAGTGTCCTCCCTGAGCTTCATAGTTTCAGCAAAGACACCTGGTGCCACACAAGTTCTTGAGTCAAGCCTTGATTTAAGGTCACTTAAACTTGCTGTTATTTTATCAAGAGAAGACCCTAAAATAGGAAATAATTTCAACATTAAAAGACTAAAAATAGCATTTCCCAAAGAAGACTGATAAAATAGTGTCAAATGAAAATAACTTATCTCTCTTATAATTATTGGCTATTGTTTAAAAAAAGATGGTATCTATATGACACAGCTTTCTATAACCTCTGACTAAAAATTTATTCACTATTGGCTAGTGGACAAGTTAAATGGATGGGATCTGAAACTATAACTTTTTTGGAGTCAATTCATGGTACAATTTTAAATGATGGCAAATTTTCATCAGTTTTTCCTCAGTGTTTTTGTTCCTGCTCAGGGAAGACACAAAAATTTCCTTAAGTACAGCTAAGACCACAGACTTATAAAAATTGTTGTTGTTGTTGTTGTTAGGTGCCATCAAGTCAGATGTGACACATGGTGACCCTAATAGGGTTTTCAATGGCTGATTGTTTTGGGATTGCTTCAGGAGTGGATTGCCACATCTTCTCCCGTTTTTGTAGTGCTGGGGATCAAACCCAGGGTCTCAGAAGGCCCAGAGCAGCACTCTACCAACTGATCTAAACCCCAGCCCCTATAAAAATTACCTTACCCCTTATTAAGGCAGACTTTTAGAATAGAGAGTAAAAAGCTGTGTTAAAAGAAGTAATGAAGACAAACAGTGTTATGACCCATGACATGGAGAAGCCTGCTGAAGCAGCCTCACCACACAGGAATTTTAATACATTCTCCAGACTCAGTACTTACCTGGTGTGGCATCTTGTGTAACTTTAAGAGAATACAAGGTAGCAGCTAGGCCAGAACCATAAGAGAACACGCCAATCCTTTTCCCTGCCAGTTGCTGAGGTGAGTACCTGTGCAAGGAAAAAACAATGGTTACGAAGCTTAACTTCCCCTACAATGTGTGAGAAGCCATATAAGAAGGAATAAAAACTCATAATATAAATTAAAATGGGATCTAAGCCGGGCACCTATAATCTCAGCTATTTAGGAGGTTGAGACAGGAGAATTGCAAATCGTGAGTTCAAGGCCTGGCTGAGCTACACAGAGGGTTCAAGACTAGCCTACGAAACTTAATGAGACCCTGTCCCCCCAAAAAAATAGTTTCTTAAAAAGGGGCTGAGTGGGAGTGGTGGTGCACACTTGTAATCCCAGCGACTCAGGAGGCAGAGGCAGAAGGATCATGAGTTTGAGACCAAAGGCAGCCTGCAAAACTTAGCGAGACCCTGACTCAAAATAAAAAATGGGCAGTGGATGCATCTCAGTGGTAGAGCAATTACAAAGTAGGTGTGAGGCCCTAGGCTCAATTCCTCCACTTCCAAAACAAAGGGTTGGGGATTTAGCTCAATAGTAGAGTGGTTGCCTAGTACAAAATCTTGGGTTCAATCCCCACTACTAAAAAAAAAAAAGAAGAAAAAAAAGTGGGATCTCTCAAAGTTCCTAAGGATCTAAAAGTTATAATATTATAGTGAACAGATTAAAAATAAAAGTTTTCAATAAAATAAATAAATAAAAGTTTTCATCTTTTTGGGATTGGTGGGGTTTATGAAAGTTCTTATACCATGAAGTAAGTTACTCTGTCAACCATGGACTTGAGGTTCAGTTGTAGGCCAATAATAAAACCATGAAAGTAAGAGCCAGGAAAGCCAATATGGAATTAATACTTATGGAAGAACTGCAGTCTCAATCCATATGTTCTTCAATAGACAACCTCAGAATAAGAGTGTCTGAAGATAAAACATTCTGCAAGCTACTAACATGTCTCATGCTAGATTTGGTCTTAGAATCTATCATCACCAAGAAAAGGGGGTTAAGTAGCTGCAATTTATACTTACTGTGCTAGAACAGAAGCAAGGGAACCGTAAACTGAAGATGTATACATATTTCCATTTTGATTAGATACAAGCAAAGATGCTTTTGTTTTCTGATTAAAGAGTTCAGAACTGGCCTTCATAAATGCCTTTTCCACATCTCTGTCAAAGTAAGTGTCTTCTAATTTAATATCCCTAAAAGATGTTAAAAAAATAATTTTACAGTGTTCCAAGACTACATTTTTATTATATTATGGGCCTAATTAATGCTCAAATCTGCAAGTGTATGATTCTGTTTTCTCATTTAGTAAAAGTCAAGTAGCAGTATGCTAATTACTATGGAAGACATAACAATTGTACATCTGTGTTCATTTTCGGGGTTTTTAAATAAAATAACGATAACTTGACACTAATGGGTTAGCAGACTCACCATTGTCAAACACAATAATACAGTTTCAAGTCCACAGTCTTGTTTATTTAGTTAGTTAAAAAAGTTATAATATTAGAGGAGCTAAGTCTTAAAAACTGAGTAGAATTTTATCAGATGGAGAAGGGACATAGGTGGGGAGAAACAGAATGACTTTAACAGGCATAGTGTGGTAGGGAGCCTTAACAGCCCTAAAATTTAAAATGTACATTTAAAAGGACATCTGGAGATGGAACAGTGCATTCAGATGCATCACTGGCTTTCAAATTCAAAGTCAGGACATATCAGCATGATATATGATCAATTTAGTGAGTCAGAGTAGAATAAAATAGAGTAGAAGGCAAGCACAGTGGTGCAAACCTATAATCCCAGTGATTTGGGAGGTGGAGGAAGAAGGATTGCAAGTTTGAAGCCAGGGGTAGCTTGTGAAACTTAGCAACACTATCTCTCAAAGATGGAGTATGAAACCAGACTTCAATGCTGTCAGTGTGCAGAATGGAGAAGAGTTAAATAGGGTTGTACTGAATATAGGCACTTCTGTGGTTACATTATATGGTAACAATGACAACAGAGCTAAAAGGGAGAAATCAGAAAATTTTAAGTAGAAATGACTAAAGAATTTGTTCAACTACCACCTCTCTGGGACTCAAGTTTCTTCAATAATGAGATAAACAGATTAGACTAGAAGATTTGTAACAACCTTCTGACTAAAATTTTCAGGTATGTCCAAATAAAAACATGTTTAATACAGAAGGAAAAACACCATAATAGCTTCTCTTACCCAAAGGCTTCCAGGCCACTATAGATATTATTTTTATCTCTGTTCTGGTCGTTCAGAAAGTCATTCAGCAACAACCGAGCTAGAGATTTCTGAACCAGTTTACAATATGGTGAATGAAAGATCACGAAGCCAAAATCATTCAAAGTAAAATCTTTATCATTTCCCTCTGAAAGAGAAGACCAAGGAAACTATGAAATTTTACAGCTTGACTTTAGAACAAGGTTAGGAAGTTTTTTAAAGAACAACATAATATCCTATATAATGAAATCTCCCTAAAATTTAAAATGTACATTTAAAAGGACATCTGGAGATGGAACAATGCATTCAGATGCATCACTGGCTTTCAAATTCAAAGTCAGGACATATTAGCAGGATATATGATCAATTTAGTGAGTCAGAATAGAATAAAATAGAGTAGAAGCCAAGCACAGTGGTGCAAACCTATAATCCCAGGGATTTGGGAGGTGGAGGAAGAAGGATTGCAAGGTTGAAGCCAGGGGTAGCTTGTGAAATTTAGCAACACCATCTCTCAAGATGTTGTTGTTGTTGTTGTTAGGTGCCATCGAGTCGGTATCCGACTCATAGCGACCCTCTGTACAACAGGGGAAACACTATT